>BDMU01000219.1:28004-60717 GCA_002217815.1 Seriola quinqueradiata | reverse complement strand
GAGAAAGCTGTCTGTGTGTGTCCAAAATCTCAGCATTCACATTTAGTGGGATTTCCTTCAGGATAAGTTTTCCTGTCTATTTGAGTAGCATTCATGAAGAATATGATGGATTTCATGTTTACATGTCATAAAGTTATCAGTTACACCTGAGAATGCAATACTGTTCAATATCGCTGTTTTAACCTTTTCAGCGCCTAGATCGCTCTTTCCCTCCTTAAAGCTGTCTGTGTGTGTCCAAAATCTCAGCATTCACATTTAGTGGGATTTCACTTCAGGATAAGTTTTCCTTTCTATTTGAGTAGCATTCATGAAGAATATGATGGATTTCATGTTTACATGTCATAAAAGTTATCAGTTACACCTGAGAATGCAATACTGTTCAATATCGCTGTTTTAACGTTTTAGAGATCGGCTCTTTCCCTCCTTAAAGCTGTCTGTGTGTGTCCAAAATCTCAGCATTCACATTTAGTGGGATTTCACTTCAGGATAAGTTTTCCTGTCTATTTGAGTAGCATTCATGAAGAATATGATGGATTTCATGTTTACATGTCATAAAGTTATCAGTTACACCTGAGAATGCAATACTGTTCAATATCGCTGTTTTAACGTTTTAGATCGGCTCTTTCCCTCCTTAAAGCTGTCTGTGTGTGTCCAAAATCTCAGCATTCACATTTAGTGGGATTTCACTTCAGGATAAGTTTTCCTGTCTATTTGAGTAGCATTCATGAAGAATATGATGGATTTCATGTTTACATGTCATAAAGTTATCAGTTACACCTGAGAATGCAATACTGTTCAATATCGCTGTTTTAACCTTTTCAAGCGCCTAGATCGGCTCTTTCCCTCCTTAAAGCTGTCTGTGTGTGTCCAAAATCTCAGCATTCACATTTAGTGGGATTTCACTTCAGGATAAGTTTTCCTGTCTATTTGAGTAGCATTCATGAAGAATATGATGGATTTCATGTTTACATGTCATAAAGTTATCAGTTACACCTGAGAATGCAATACTGTTCAATATCGCTGTTTTAACCTTTTCAAGCGCCTAGATCGGCTCTTTCCCTCCTTAAAGCTGTCTGTGTGTGTCCAAAATCTCAGCATTCACATTTAGTGGGATTTCACTTCAGGATAAGTTTTCCTGTCTATTTGAGTAGCATTCATGAAGAATATGATGGATTTCATGTTTACATGTCATAAAGTTATCAGTTACACCTGAGAATGCAATACTGTTCAATATCGCTGTTTTAACGTTTTAGATCGGCTCTTTCCCTCCTTAAAGCTGTCTGTGTGTGTCCAAAATCTCAGCATTCACATTTAGTGGGATTTCACTTCAGATAAGTTTTCCTGTCTATTTGAGTAGCATTCATGAAGAATATGATGGATTTCATGTTTACATGTCATAAAGTTATCAGTTACACCTGAGAATGCAATACTGTTCAATATCGCTGTTTTAACGTTTTAGATCGGCTCTTTCCCTCCTTAAAGCTGTCTGTGTGTGTCCAAAATCTCAGCATTCACATTTAGTGGGATTTCACTTCAGGATAAGTTTTCCTGTCTATTTGAGTAGCATTCATGAAGAATATGATGGATTTCATGTTTACATGTCATAAAGTTATCAGTTACACCTGAGAATGCAATACTGTTCAATATCGCTGTTTTAACGTTTTAGATCGGCTCTTTCCCTCCTTAAAGCTGTCTGTGTGTGTCCAAAATCTCAGCATTCACATTTAGTGGGATTTACTTCAGGATAAGTTTTCCTGTCTATTTGAGTAGCATTCATGAAGAATATGATGGATTTCATGTTTACATGTCATAAAGTTATCAGTTACACCTGAGAATGCAATACTGTTCAATATCGCTGTTTTAACCTTTTCAGCGCCTAATCGGCTCTTTCCCTCCTTAAAGCTGTCTGTGTGTGTCCAAAATCTCAGCATTCACATTTAGTGGGATTTCACTTCAGGATAAGTTTTCCTGTCTATTTGAGTAGCATTCATGAAGAATATGATGGATTTCATGTTTACATGTCATAAAGTTATCAGTTACACCTGAGAATGCAATACTGTTCAATATCGCTGTTTTAACCTTTTCAGCGCCTAGATCGGCTCTTTCCCTCCTTAAAGCTGTCTGTGTGTGTCCAAAAATCTCAGCATTCACATTTAGTGGGATTTCACACTTCAGGATAAGTTTTCCTGTCTATTTGAGTAGCATTCATGAAGAATATGATGGATTTCATGTTTACATGTCATAAAGTTATCAGTTACACCTGAGAATGCAATACTGTTCAATATCGCTGTTTTAACCTTTTTAGATCGGCTCTTTCCCTCCTTAAAGCTGTCTGTGTGTGTCCAAAATCTCAGCATTCACATTTAGTGGGATTTCACTTCAGGATAAGTTTTCCTGTCTATTTGAGTAGCATTCATGAAGAATATGATGGATTTCATGTTTACATGTCATAAAGTTATCAGTTACACCTGAGAATGCAATACTGTTCAATATCGCTGTTTTAACTTTTAGATCGGCTCTTTCCCTCCTTAAAGCTGTCTGTGTGTGTCCAAAATCTCAGCATTCACATTTAGTGGGATTTCACTTCAGGATAAGTTTTCCTGTCTATTTGAGTAGCATTCATGAAGAATATGATGGATTTCATGTTTACATGTCATAAAGTTATCAGTTACACCTGAGAATGCAATACTGTTCAATATCGCTGTTTTAACTTTTAGATCGGCTCTTTCCCTCCTTAAAGCTGTCTGTGTGTGTCCAAAATCTCAGCATTCACATTTAGTGGGATTTCACTTCAGGATAAGTTTTCCTGTCTATTTGAGTAGCATTCATGAAGAATATGATGGATTTCATGTTTTAGATCGGCTCTTTCCCTCCTTAAAGCTGTCTGTGTGTGTCCAAAATCTCAGCATTCACATTTAGTGGGATTTCACTTCAGGATAAGTTTTCCTGTCTATTTGAGTAGCATTCATGAAGAATATGATGGATTTCATGTTTACATGTCATAAAGTTATCAGTTACACCTGAGAATGCAATACTGTTCAATATCGCTGTTTTAACGTTTTAGATCGGCTCTTTCCCTCCTTAAAGCTGTCTGTGTGTGTCCAAAATCTCAGCATTCACATTTAGTGGGATTTCACTTCAGGATAAGTTTTCCTGTCTATTTGAGTAGCATTCATGAAGAATATGATGGATTTCATGTTTACATGTCATAAAGTTATCAGTTACACCTGAGAATGCAATACTGTTCAATATCGCTGTTTTAACGTTTTAGATCGGCTCTTTCCCTCCTTAAAGCTGTCTGTGTGTGTCCAAAATCTCAGCATTCACATTTAGTGGGATTTCACTTCAGGATAAGTTTTCCTGTCTATTTGAGTAGCATTCATGAAGAATATGATGGATTTCATGTTTACATGTCATAAAGTTATCAGTTACACCTGAGAATGCAATACTGTTCAATATCGCTGTTTTAACTTTTAGATCGGCTCTTTCCCTCCTTAAAGCTGTCTGTGTGTGTCCAAAATCTCAGCATTCACATTTAGTGGGATTTCACTTCAGGATAAGTTTTCCTGTCTATTTGAGTAGCATTCATGAAGAATATGATGGATTTCATGTTTACATGTCATAAAGTTATCAGTTACACCTGAGAATGCAATACTGTTCAATATCGCTGTTTTAACGTTTTAGATCGGCTCTTTCCCTCCTTAAAGCTGTCTGTGTGTGTCCAAAATCTCAGCATTCACATTTAGTGGGATTTCACTTCAGGATAAGTTTTCCTGTCTATTTGAGTAGCATTCATGAAGAATATGATGGATTTCATGTTTACATGTCATAAAGTTATCAGTTACACCTGAGAATGCAATACTGTTCAATATCGCTGTTTTAACGTTTTAGATCGGCTCTTTCCCTCCTTAAAGCTGTCTGTGTGTGTCCAAAATCTCAGCATTCACATTTAGTGGGATTTCACTTCAGGATAAGTTTTCCTGTCTATTTGAGTAGCATTCATGAAGAATATGATGGATTTCATGTTTACATGTCATAAAGTTATCAGTTACACCTGAGAATGCAATACTGTTCAATATCGCTGTTTTAACGTTTTAGATCGGCTCTTTCCCTCCTTAAAGCTGTCTGTGTGTGTCCAAAATCTCAGCATTCACATTTAGTGGGATTTCACTTCAGGATAAGTTTTCCTGTCTATTTGAGTAGCATTCATGAAGAATATGATGGATTTCATGTTTACATGTCATAAAGTTATCAGTTACACCTGAGAATGCAATACTGTTCAATATCGCTGTTTTAACTTTTAGATCGGCTCTTTCCCTCCTTAAAGCTGTCTGTGTGTGTCCAAAATCTCAGCATTCACATTTAGTGGGATTTCACTTCAGGATAAGTTTTCCTGTCTATTTGAGTAGCATTCATGAAGAATATGATGGATTTCATGTTTACATGTCATAAAGTTATCAGTTACACCTGAGAATGCAATACTGTTCAATATCGCTGTTTTAACGTTTTAGATCGGCTCTTTCCCTCCTTAAAGCTGTCTGTGTGTGTCCAAAATCTCAGCATTCACATTTAGTGGGATTTCACTTCAGGATAAGTTTTCCTGTCTATTTGAGTAGCATTCATGAAGAATATGATGGATTTCATGTTTACATGTCATAAAGTTATCAGTTACACCTGAGAATGCAATACTGTTCAATATCGCTGTTTTAACGTTTTAGATCGGCTCTTTCCCTCCTTAAAGCTGTCTGTGTGTGTCCAAAATCTCAGCATTCACATTTAGTGGGATTTCACTTCAGGATAAGTTTTCCTGTCTATTTGAGTAGCATTCATGAAGAATATGATGGATTTCATGTTTACATGTCATAAAGTTATCAGTTACACCTGAGAATGCAATACTGTTCAATATCGCTGTTTTAACGTTTTAGATCGGCTCTTTCCCTCCTTAAAGCTGTCTGTGTGTGTCCAAAATCTCAGCATTCACATTTAGTGGGATTTCACTTCAGGATAAGTTTTCCTGTCTATTTGAGTAGCATTCATGAAGAATATGATGGATTTCATGTTTACATGTCATAAAGTTATCAGTTACACCTGAGAATGCAATACTGTTCAATATCGCTGTTTTAACGTTTTAGATCGGCTCTTTCCCTCCTTAAAGCTGTCTGTGTGTGTCCAAAATCTCAGCATTCACATTTAGTGGGATTTCACTTCAGGATAAGTTTTCCTGTCTATTTGAGTAGCATTCATGAAGAATATGATGGATTTCATGTTTACATGTCATAAAGTTATCAGTTACACCTGAGAATGCAATACTGTTCAATATCGCTGTTTTAACGTTTTAGATCGGCTCTTTCCCTCCTTAAAGCTGTCTGTGTGTGTCCAAAATCTCAGCATTCACATTTAGTGGGATTTCACTTCAGGATAAGTTTTCCTGTCTATTTGAGTAGCATTCATGAAGAATATGATGGATTTCATGTTTACATGTCATAAAGTTATCAGTTACACCTGAGAATGCAATACTGTTCAATATCGCTGTTTTAACGTTTTAGATCGGCTCTTTCCCTCCTTAAAGCTGTCTGTGTGTGTCCAAAATCTCAGCATTCACATTTAGTGGGATTTCACTTCAGGATAAGTTTTCCTGTCTATTTGAGTAGCATTCATGAAGAATATGATGGATTTCATGTTTACATGTCATAAAGTTATCAGTTACACCTGAGAATGCAATACTGTTCAATATCGCTGTTTTAACGTTTTAGATCGGCTCTTTCCCTCCTTAAAGCTGTCTGTGTGTGTCCAAAATCTCAGCATTCACATTTAGTGGGATTTCACTTCAGGATAAGTTTTCCTGTCTATTTGAGTAGCATTCATGAAGAATATGATGGATTTCATGTTTACATGTCATAAAGTTATCAGTTACACCTGAGAATGCAATACTGTTCAATATCGCTGTTTTAACGTTTTAGATCGGCTCTTTCCCTCCTTAAAGCTGTCTGTGTGTGTCCAAAATCTCAGCATTCACATTTAGTGGGATTTCACTTCAGGATAAGTTTTCCTGTCTATTTGAGTAGCATTCATGAAGAATATGATGGATTTCATGTTTACATGTCATAAAGTTATCAGTTACACCTGAGAATGCAATACTGTTCAATATCGCTGTTTTAACGTTTTAGATCGGCTCTTTCCCTCCTTAAAGCTGTCTGTGTGTGTCCAAAATCTCAGCATTCACATTTAGTGGGATTTCACTTCAGGATAAGTTTTCCTGTCTATTTGAGTAGCATTCATGAAGAATATGATGGATTTCATGTTTACATGTCATAAAGTTATCAGTTACACCTGAGAATGCAATACTGTTCAATATCGCTGTTTTAACTTTTAGATCGGCTCTTTCCCTCCTTAAAGCTGTCTGTGTGTGTCCAAAATCTCAGCATTCACATTTAGTGGGATTTCACTTCAGGATAAGTTTTCCTGTCTATTTGAGTAGCATTCATGAAGAATATGATGGATTTCATGTTTACATGTCATAAAGTTATCAGTTACACCTGAGAATGCAATACTGTTCAATATCGCTGTTTTAACGTTTTAGATCGGCTCTTTCCCTCCTTAAAGCTGTCTGTGTGTGTCCAAAATCTCAGCATTCACATTTAGTGGGATTTCACTTCAGGATAAGTTTTCCTGTCTATTTGAGTAGCATTCATGAAGAATATGATGGATTTCATGTTTACATGTCATAAAGTTATCAGTTACACCTGAGAATGCAATACTGTTCAATATCGCTGTTTTAACGTTTTAGATCGGCTCTTTCCCTCCTTAAAGCTGTCTGTGTGTGTCCAAAATCTCAGCATTCACATTTAGTGGGATTTCACTTCAGGATAAGTTTTCCTGTCTATTTGAGTAGCATTCATGAAGAATATGATGGATTTCATGTTTACATGTCATAAAGTTATCAGTTACACCTGAGAATGCAATACTGTTCAATATCGCTGTTTTAACGTTTTAGATCGGCTCTTTCCCTCCTTAAAGCTGTCTGTGTGTGTCCAAAATCTCAGCATTCACATTTAGTGGGATTTCACTTCAGGATAAGTTTTCCTGTCTATTTGAGTAGCATTCATGAAGAATATGATGGATTTCATGTTTACATGTCATAAAGTTATCAGTTACACCTGAGAATGCAATACTGTTCAATATCGCTGTTTTAACGTTTTAGATCGGCTCTTTCCCTCCTTAAAGCTGTCTGTGTGTGTCCAAAATCTCAGCATTCACATTTAGTGGGATTTCACTTCAGGATAAGTTTTCCTGTCTATTTGAGTAGCATTCATGAAGAATATGATGGATTTCATGTTTACATGTCATAAAGTTATCAGTTACACCTGAGAATGCAATACTGTTCAATATCGCTGTTTTAACGTTTTAGATCGGCTCTTTCCCTCCTTAAAGCTGTCTGTGTGTGTCCAAAATCTCAGCATTCACATTTAGTGGGATTTCACTTCAGGATAAGTTTTCCTGTCTATTTGAGTAGCATTCATGAAGAATATGATGGATTTCATGTTTACATGTCATAAAGTTATCAGTTACACCTGAGAATGCAATACTGTTCAATATCGCTGTTTTAACGTTTTAGATCGGCTCTTTCCCTCCTTAAAGCTGTCTGTGTGTGTCCAAAATCTCAGCATTCACATTTAGTGGGATTTCACTTCAGGATAAGTTTTCCTGTCTATTTGAGTAGCATTCATGAAGAATATGATGGATTTCATGTTTACATGTCATAAAGTTATCAGTTACACCTGAGAATGCAATACTGTTCAATATCGCTGTTTTAACGTTTTAGATCGGCTCTTTCCCTCCTTAAAGCTGTCTGTGTGTGTCCAAAATCTCAGCATTCACATTTAGTGGGATTTCACTTCAGGATAAGTTTTCCTGTCTATTTGAGTAGCATTCATGAAGAATATGATGGATTTCATGTTTACATGTCATAAAGTTATCAGTTACACCTGAGAATGCAATACTGTTCAATATCGCTGTTTTAACGTTTTAGATCGGCTCTTTCCCTCCTTAAAGCTGTCTGTGTGTGTCCAAAATCTCAGCATTCACATTTAGTGGGATTTCACTTCAGGATAAGTTTTCCTGTCTATTTGAGTAGCATTCATGAAGAATATGATGGATTTCATGTTTACATGTCATAAAGTTATCAGTTACACCTGAGAATGCAATACTGTTCAATATCGCTGTTTTAACGTTTTAGATCGGCTCTTTCCCTCCTTAAAGCTGTCTGTGTGTGTCCAAAATCTCAGCATTCACATTTAGTGGGATTTCACTTCAGGATAAGTTTTCCTGTCTATTTGAGTAGCATTCATGAAGAATATGATGGATTTCATGTTTACATGTCATAAAGTTATCAGTTACACCTGAGAATGCAATACTGTTCAATATCGCTGTTTTAACGTTTTAGATCGGCTCTTTCCCTCCTTAAAGCTGTCTGTGTGTGTCCAAAATCTCAGCATTCACATTTAGTGGGATTTCACTTCAGGATAAGTTTTCCTGTCTATTTGAGTAGCATTCATGAAGAATATGATGGATTTCATGTTTACATGTCATAAAGTTATCAGTTACACCTGAGAATGCAATACTGTTCAATATCGCTGTTTTAACGTTTTAGATCGGCTCTTTCCCTCCTTAAAGCTGTCTGTGTGTGTCCAAAATCTCAGCATTCACATTTAGTGGGATTTCACTTCAGGATAAGTTTTCCTGTCTATTTGAGTAGCATTCATGAAGAATATGATGGATTTCATGTTTACATGTCATAAAGTTATCAGTTACACCTGAGAATGCAATACTGTTCAATATCGCTGTTTTAACGTTTTAGATCGGCTCTTTCCCTCCTTAAAGCTGTCTGTGTGTGTCCAAAATCTCAGCATTCACATTTAGTGGGATTTCACTTCAGGATAAGTTTTCCTGTCTATTTGAGTAGCATTCATGAAGAATATGATGGATTTCATGTTTACATGTCATAAAGTTATCAGTTACACCTGAGAATGCAATACTGTTCAATATCGCTGTTTTAACGTTTTAGATCGGCTCTTTCCCTCCTTAAAGCTGTCTGTGTGTGTCCAAAATCTCAGCATTCACATTTAGTGGGATTTCACTTCAGGATAAGTTTTCCTGTCTATTTGAGTAGCATTCATGAAGAATATGATGGATTTCATGTTTACATGTCATAAAGTTATCAGTTACACCTGAGAATGCAATACTGTTCAATATCGCTGTTTTAACGTTTTAGATCGGCTCTTTCCCTCCTTAAAGCTGTCTGTGTGTGTCCAAAATCTCAGCATTCACATTTAGTGGGATTTCACTTCAGGATAAGTTTTCCTGTCTATTTGAGTAGCATTCATGAAGAATATGATGGATTTCATGTTTACATGTCATAAAGTTATCAGTTACACCTGAGAATGCAATACTGTTCAATATCGCTGTTTTAACGTTTTAGATCGGCTCTTTCCCTCCTTAAAGCTGTCTGTGTGTGTCCAAAATCTCAGCATTCACATTTAGTGGGATTTCACTTCAGGATAAGTTTTCCTGTCTATTTGAGTAGCATTCATGAAGAATATGATGGATTTCATGTTTACATGTCATAAAGTTATCAGTTACACCTGAGAATGCAATACTGTTCAATATCGCTGTTTTAACGTTTTAGATCGGCTCTTTCCCTCCTTAAAGCTGTCTGTGTGTGTCCAAAATCTCAGCATTCACATTTAGTGGGATTTCACTTCAGGATAAGTTTTCCTGTCTATTTGAGTAGCATTCATGAAGAATATGATGGATTTCATGTTTACATGTCATAAAGTTATCAGTTACACCTGAGAATGCAATACTGTTCAATATCGCTGTTTTAACGTTTTAGATCGGCTCTTTCCCTCCTTAAAGCTGTCTGTGTGTGTCCAAAATCTCAGCATTCACATTTAGTGGGATTTCACTTCAGGATAAGTTTTCCTGTCTATTTGAGTAGCATTCATGAAGAATATGATGGATTTCATGTTTACATGTCATAAAGTTATCAGTTACACCTGAGAATGCAATACTGTTCAATATCGCTGTTTTAACGTTTTAGATCGGCTCTTTCCCTCCTTAAAGCTGTCTGTGTGTGTCCAAAATCTCAGCATTCACATTTAGTGGGATTTCACTTCAGGATAAGTTTTCCTGTCTATTTGAGTAGCATTCATGAAGAATATGATGGATTTCATGTTTACATGTCATAAAGTTATCAGTTACACCTGAGAATGCAATACTGTTCAATATCGCTGTTTTAACGTTTTAGATCGGCTCTTTCCCTCCTTAAAGCTGTCTGTGTGTGTCCAAAATCTCAGCATTCACATTTAGTGGGATTTCACTTCAGGATAAGTTTTCCTGTCTATTTGAGTAGCATTCATGAAGAATATGATGGATTTCATGTTTACATGTCATAAAGTTATCAGTTACACCTGAGAATGCAATACTGTTCAATATCGCTGTTTTAACGTTTTAGATCGGCTCTTTCCCTCCTTAAAGCTGTCTGTGTGTGTCCAAAATCTCAGCATTCACATTTAGTGGGATTTCACTTCAGGATAAGTTTTCCTGTCTATTTGAGTAGCATTCATGAAGAATATGATGGATTTCATGTTTACATGTCATAAAGTTATCAGTTACACCTGAGAATGCAATACTGTTCAATATCGCTGTTTTAACGTTTTAGATCGGCTCTTTCCCTCCTTAAAGCTGTCTGTGTGTGTCCAAAATCTCAGCATTCACATTTAGTGGGATTTCACTTCAGGATAAGTTTTCCTGTCTATTTGAGTAGCATTCATGAAGAATATGATGGATTTCATGTTTACATGTCATAAAGTTATCAGTTACACCTGAGAATGCAATACTGTTCAATATCGCTGTTTTAACGTTTTAGATCGGCTCTTTCCCTCCTTAAAGCTGTCTGTGTGTGTCCAAAATCTCAGCATTCACATTTAGTGGGATTTCACTTCAGGATAAGTTTTCCTGTCTATTTGAGTAGCATTCATGAAGAATATGATGGATTTCATGTTTACATGTCATAAAGTTATCAGTTACACCTGAGAATGCAATACTGTTCAATATCGCTGTTTTAACGTTTTAGATCGGCTCTTTCCCTCCTTAAAGCTGTCTGTGTGTGTCCAAAATCTCAGCATTCACATTTAGTGGGATTTCACTTCAGGATAAGTTTTCCTGTCTATTTGAGTAGCATTCATGAAGAATATGATGGATTTCATGTTTACATGTCATAAAGTTATCAGTTACACCTGAGAATGCAATACTGTTCAATATCGCTGTTTTAACGTTTTAGATCGGCTCTTTCCCTCCTTAAAGCTGTCTGTGTGTGTCCAAAATCTCAGCATTCACATTTAGTGGGATTTCACTTCAGGATAAGTTTTCCTGTCTATTTGAGTAGCATTCATGAAGAATATGATGGATTTCATGTTTACATGTCATAAAGTTATCAGTTACACCTGAGAATGCAATACTGTTCAATATCGCTGTTTTAACGTTTTAGATCGGCTCTTTCCCTCCTTAAAGCTGTCTGTGTGTGTCCAAAATCTCAGCATTCACATTTAGTGGGATTTCACTTCAGGATAAGTTTTCCTGTCTATTTGAGTAGCATTCATGAAGAATATGATGGATTTCATGTTTACATGTCATAAAGTTATCAGTTACACCTGAGAATGCAATACTGTTCAATATCGCTGTTTTAACGTTTTAGATCGGCTCTTTCCCTCCTTAAAGCTGTCTGTGTGTGTCCAAAATCTCAGCATTCACATTTAGTGGGATTTCACTTCAGGATAAGTTTTCCTGTCTATTTGAGTAGCATTCATGAAGAATATGATGGATTTCATGTTTACATGTCATAAAGTTATCAGTTACACCTGAGAATGCAATACTGTTCAATATCGCTGTTTTAACGTTTTAGATCGGCTCTTTCCCTCCTTAAAGCTGTCTGTGTGTGTCCAAAATCTCAGCATTCACATTTAGTGGGATTTCACTTCAGGATAAGTTTTCCTGTCTATTTGAGTAGCATTCATGAAGAATATGATGGATTTCATGTTTACATGTCATAAAGTTATCAGTTACACCTGAGAATGCAATACTGTTCAATATCGCTGTTTTAACGTTTTAGATCGGCTCTTTCCCTCCTTAAAGCTGTCTGTGTGTGTCCAAAATCTCAGCATTCACATTTAGTGGGATTTCACTTCAGGATAAGTTTTCCTGTCTATTTGAGTAGCATTCATGAAGAATATGATGGATTTCATGTTTACATGTCATAAAGTTATCAGTTACACCTGAGAATGCAATACTGTTCAATATCGCTGTTTTAACGTTTTAGATCGGCTCTTTCCCTCCTTAAAGCTGTCTGTGTGTGTCCAAAATCTCAGCATTCACATTTAGTGGGATTTCACTTCAGGATAAGTTTTCCTGTCTATTTGAGTAGCATTCATGAAGAATATGATGGATTTCATGTTTACATGTCATAAAGTTATCAGTTACACCTGAGAATGCAATACTGTTCAATATCGCTGTTTTAACGTTTTAGATCGGCTCTTTCCCTCCTTAAAGCTGTCTGTGTGTGTCCAAAATCTCAGCATTCACATTTAGTGGGATTTCACTTCAGGATAAGTTTTCCTGTCTATTTGAGTAGCATTCATGAAGAATATGATGGATTTCATGTTTACATGTCATAAAGTTATCAGTTACACCTGAGAATGCAATACTGTTCAATATCGCTGTTTTAACGTTTTAGATCGGCTCTTTCCCTCCTTAAAGCTGTCTGTGTGTGTCCAAAATCTCAGCATTCACATTTAGTGGGATTTCACTTCAGGATAAGTTTTCCTGTCTATTTGAGTAGCATTCATGAAGAATATGATGGATTTCATGTTTACATGTCATAAAGTTATCAGTTACACCTGAGAATGCAATACTGTTCAATATCGCTGTTTTAACGTTTTAGATCGGCTCTTTCCCTCCTTAAAGCTGTCTGTGTGTGTCCAAAATCTCAGCATTCACATTTAGTGGGATTTCACTTCAGGATAAGTTTTCCTGTCTATTTGAGTAGCATTCATGAAGAATATGATGGATTTCATGTTTACATGTCATAAAGTTATCAGTTACACCTGAGAATGCAATACTGTTCAATATCGCTGTTTTAACGTTTTAGATCGGCTCTTTCCCTCCTTAAAGCTGTCTGTGTGTGTCCAAAATCTCAGCATTCACATTTAGTGGGATTTCACTTCAGGATAAGTTTTCCTGTCTATTTGAGTAGCATTCATGAAGAATATGATGGATTTCATGTTTACATGTCATAAAGTTATCAGTTACACCTGAGAATGCAATACTGTTCAATATCGCTGTTTTAACGTTTTAGATCGGCTCTTTCCCTCCTTAAAGCTGTCTGTGTGTGTCCAAAATCTCAGCATTCACATTTAGTGGGATTTCACTTCAGGATAAGTTTTCCTGTCTATTTGAGTAGCATTCATGAAGAATATGATGGATTTCATGTTTACATGTCATAAAGTTATCAGTTACACCTGAGAATGCAATACTGTTCAATATCGCTGTTTTAACGTTTTAGATCGGCTCTTTCCCTCCTTAAAGCTGTCTGTGTGTGTCCAAAATCTCAGCATTCACATTTAGTGGGATTTCACTTCAGGATAAGTTTTCCTGTCTATTTGAGTAGCATTCATGAAGAATATGATGGATTTCATGTTTACATGTCATAAAGTTATCAGTTACACCTGAGAATGCAATACTGTTCAATATCGCTGTTTTAACGTTTTAGATCGGCTCTTTCCCTCCTTAAAGCTGTCTGTGTGTGTCCAAAATCTCAGCATTCACATTTAGTGGGATTTCACTTCAGGATAAGTTTTCCTGTCTATTTGAGTAGCATTCATGAAGAATATGATGGATTTCATGTTTACATGTCATAAAGTTATCAGTTACACCTGAGAATGCAATACTGTTCAATATCGCTGTTTTAACGTTTTAGATCGGCTCTTTCCCTCCTTAAAGCTGTCTGTGTGTGTCCAAAATCTCAGCATTCACATTTAGTGGGATTTCACTTCAGGATAAGTTTTCCTGTCTATTTGAGTAGCATTCATGAAGAATATGATGGATTTCATGTTTACATGTCATAAAGTTATCAGTTACACCTGAGAATGCAATACTGTTCAATATCGCTGTTTTAACGTTTTAGATCGGCTCTTTCCCTCCTTAAAGCTGTCTGTGTGTGTCCAAAATCTCAGCATTCACATTTAGTGGGATTTCACTTCAGGATAAGTTTTCCTGTCTATTTGAGTAGCATTCATGAAGAATATGATGGATTTCATGTTTACATGTCATAAAGTTATCAGTTACACCTGAGAATGCAATACTGTTCAATATCGCTGTTTTAACGTTTTAGATCGGCTCTTTCCCTCCTTAAAGCTGTCTGTGTGTGTCCAAAATCTCAGCATTCACATTTAGTGGGATTTCACTTCAGGATAAGTTTTCCTGTCTATTTGAGTAGCATTCATGAAGAATATGATGGATTTCATGTTTACATGTCATAAAGTTATCAGTTACACCTGAGAATGCAATACTGTTCAATATCGCTGTTTTAACGTTTTAGATCGGCTCTTTCCCTCCTTAAAGCTGTCTGTGTGTGTCCAAAATCTCAGCATTCACATTTAGTGGGATTTCACTTCAGGATAAGTTTTCCTGTCTATTTGAGTAGCATTCATGAAGAATATGATGGATTTCATGTTTACATGTCATAAAGTTATCAGTTACACCTGAGAATGCAATACTGTTCAATATCGCTGTTTTAACGTTTTAGATCGGCTCTTTCCCTCCTTAAAGCTGTCTGTGTGTGTCCAAAATCTCAGCATTCACATTTAGTGGGATTTCACTTCAGGATAAGTTTTCCTGTCTATTTGAGTAGCATTCATGAAGAATATGATGGATTTCATGTTTACATGTCATAAAGTTATCAGTTACACCTGAGAATGCAATACTGTTCAATATCGCTGTTTTAACGTTTTAGATCGGCTCTTTCCCTCCTTAAAGCTGTCTGTGTGTGTCCAAAATCTCAGCATTCACATTTAGTGGGATTTCACTTCAGGATAAGTTTTCCTGTCTATTTGAGTAGCATTCATGAAGAATATGATGGATTTCATGTTTACATGTCATAAAGTTATCAGTTACACCTGAGAATGCAATACTGTTCAATATCGCTGTTTTAACGTTTTAGATCGGCTCTTTCCCTCCTTAAAGCTGTCTGTGTGTGTCCAAAATCTCAGCATTCACATTTAGTGGGATTTCACTTCAGGATAAGTTTTCCTGTCTATTTGAGTAGCATTCATGAAGAATATGATGGATTTCATGTTTACATGTCATAAAGTTATCAGTTACACCTGAGAATGCAATACTGTTCAATATCGCTGTTTTAACGTTTTAGATCGGCTCTTTCCCTCCTTAAAGCTGTCTGTGTGTGTCCAAAATCTCAGCATTCACATTTAGTGGGATTTCACTTCAGGATAAGTTTTCCTGTCTATTTGAGTAGCATTCATGAAGAATATGATGGATTTCATGTTTACATGTCATAAAGTTATCAGTTACACCTGAGAATGCAATACTGTTCAATATCGCTGTTTTAACGTTTTAGATCGGCTCTTTCCCTCCTTAAAGCTGTCTGTGTGTGTCCAAAATCTCAGCATTCACATTTAGTGGGATTTCACTTCAGGATAAGTTTTCCTGTCTATTTGAGTAGCATTCATGAAGAATATGATGGATTTCATGTTTACATGTCATAAAGTTATCAGTTACACCTGAGAATGCAATACTGTTCAATATCGCTGTTTTAACGTTTTAGATCGGCTCTTTCCCTCCTTAAAGCTGTCTGTGTGTGTCCAAAATCTCAGCATTCACATTTAGTGGGATTTCACTTCAGGATAAGTTTTCCTGTCTATTTGAGTAGCATTCATGAAGAATATGATGGATTTCATGTTTACATGTCATAAAGTTATCAGTTACACCTGAGAATGCAATACTGTTCAATATCGCTGTTTTAACGTTTTAGATCGGCTCTTTCCCTCCTTAAAGCTGTCTGTGTGTGTCCAAAATCTCAGCATTCACATTTAGTGGGATTTCACTTCAGGATAAGTTTTCCTGTCTATTTGAGTAGCATTCATGAAGAATATGATGGATTTCATGTTTACATGTCATAAAGTTATCAGTTACACCTGAGAATGCAATACTGTTCAATATCGCTGTTTTAACGTTTTAGATCGGCTCTTTCCCTCCTTAAAGCTGTCTGTGTGTGTCCAAAATCTCAGCATTCACATTTAGTGGGATTTCACTTCAGGATAAGTTTTCCTGTCTATTTGAGTAGCATTCATGAAGAATATGATGGATTTCATGTTTACATGTCATAAAGTTATCAGTTACACCTGAGAATGCAATACTGTTCAATATCGCTGTTTTAACGTTTTAGATCGGCTCTTTCCCTCCTTAAAGCTGTCTGTGTGTGTCCAAAATCTCAGCATTCACATTTAGTGGGATTTCACTTCAGGATAAGTTTTCCTGTCTATTTGAGTAGCATTCATGAAGAATATGATGGATTTCATGTTTACATGTCATAAAGTTATCAGTTACACCTGAGAATGCAATACTGTTCAATATCGCTGTTTTAACGTTTTAGATCGGCTCTTTCCCTCCTTAAAGCTGTCTGTGTGTGTCCAAAATCTCAGCATTCACATTTAGTGGGATTTCACTTCAGGATAAGTTTTCCTGTCTATTTGAGTAGCATTCATGAAGAATATGATGGATTTCATGTTTACATGTCATAAAGTTATCAGTTACACCTGAGAATGCAATACTGTTCAATATCGCTGTTTTAACGTTTTAGATCGGCTCTTTCCCTCCTTAAAGCTGTCTGTGTGTGTCCAAAATCTCAGCATTCACATTTAGTGGGATTTCACTTCAGGATAAGTTTTCCTGTCTATTTGAGTAGCATTCATGAAGAATATGATGGATTTCATGTTTACATGTCATAAAGTTATCAGTTACACCTGAGAATGCAATACTGTTCAATATCGCTGTTTTAACGTTTTAGATCGGCTCTTTCCCTCCTTAAAGCTGTCTGTGTGTGTCCAAAATCTCAGCATTCACATTTAGTGGGATTTCACTTCAGGATAAGTTTTCCTGTCTATTTGAGTAGCATTCATGAAGAATATGATGGATTTCATGTTTACATGTCATAAAGTTATCAGTTACACCTGAGAATGCAATACTGTTCAATATCGCTGTTTTAACGTTTTAGATCGGCTCTTTCCCTCCTTAAAGCTGTCTGTGTGTGTCCAAAATCTCAGCATTCACATTTAGTGGGATTTCACTTCAGGATAAGTTTTCCTGTCTATTTGAGTAGCATTCATGAAGAATATGATGGATTTCATGTTTACATGTCATAAAGTTATCAGTTACACCTGAGAATGCAATACTGTTCAATATCGCTGTTTTAACGTTTTAGATCGGCTCTTTCCCTCCTTAAAGCTGTCTGTGTGTGTCCAAAATCTCAGCATTCACATTTAGTGGGATTTCACTTCAGGATAAGTTTTCCTGTCTATTTGAGTAGCATTCATGAAGAATATGATGGATTTCATGTTTACATGTCATAAAGTTATCAGTTACACCTGAGAATGCAATACTGTTCAATATCGCTGTTTTAACGTTTTAGATCGGCTCTTTCCCTCCTTAAAGCTGTCTGTGTGTGTCCAAAATCTCAGCATTCACATTTAGTGGGATTTCACTTCAGGATAAGTTTTCCTGTCTATTTGAGTAGCATTCATGAAGAATATGATGGATTTCATGTTTACATGTCATAAAGTTATCAGTTACACCTGAGAATGCAATACTGTTCAATATCGCTGTTTTAACGTTTTAGATCGGCTCTTTCCCTCCTTAAAGCTGTCTGTGTGTGTCCAAAATCTCAGCATTCACATTTAGTGGGATTTCACTTCAGGATAAGTTTTCCTGTCTATTTGAGTAGCATTCATGAAGAATATGATGGATTTCATGTTTACATGTCATAAAGTTATCAGTTACACCTGAGAATGCAATACTGTTCAATATCGCTGTTTTAACGTTTTAGATCGGCTCTTTCCCTCCTTAAAGCTGTCTGTGTGTGTCCAAAATCTCAGCATTCACATTTAGTGGGATTTCACTTCAGGATAAGTTTTCCTGTCTATTTGAGTAGCATTCATGAAGAATATGATGGATTTCATGTTTACATGTCATAAAGTTATCAGTTACACCTGAGAATGCAATACTGTTCAATATCGCTGTTTTAACGTTTTAGATCGGCTCTTTCCCTCCTTAAAGCTGTCTGTGTGTGTCCAAAATCTCAGCATTCACATTTAGTGGGATTTCACTTCAGGATAAGTTTTCCTGTCTATTTGAGTAGCATTCATGAAGAATATGATGGATTTCATGTTTACATGTCATAAAGTTATCAGTTACACCTGAGAATGCAATACTGTTCAATATCGCTGTTTTAACGTTTTAGATCGGCTCTTTCCCTCCTTAAAGCTGTCTGTGTGTGTCCAAAATCTCAGCATTCACATTTAGTGGGATTTCACTTCAGGATAAGTTTTCCTGTCTATTTGAGTAGCATTCATGAAGAATATGATGGATTTCATGTTTACATGTCATAAAGTTATCAGTTACACCTGAGAATGCAATACTGTTCAATATCGCTGTTTTAACGTTTTAGATCGGCTCTTTCCCTCCTTAAAGCTGTCTGTGTGTGTCCAAAATCTCAGCATTCACATTTAGTGGGATTTCACTTCAGGATAAGTTTTCCTGTCTATTTGAGTAGCATTCATGAAGAATATGATGGATTTCATGTTTACATGTCATAAAGTTATCAGTTACACCTGAGAATGCAATACTGTTCAATATCGCTGTTTTAACTTTTAGATCGGCTCTTTCCCTCCTTAAAGCTGTCTGTGTGTGTCCAAAATCTCAGCATTCACATTTAGTGGGATTTCACTTCAGGATAAGTTTTCCTGTCTATTTGAGTAGCATTCATGAAGAATATGATGGATTTCATGTTTACATGTCATAAAGTTATCAGTTACACCTGAGAATGCAATACTGTTCAATATCGCTGTTTTAACGTTTTAGATCGGCTCTTTCCCTCCTTAAAGCTGTCTGTGTGTGTCCAAAATCTCAGCATTCACATTTAGTGGGATTTCACTTCAGGATAAGTTTTCCTGTCTATTTGAGTAGCATTCATGAAGAATATGATGGATTTCATGTTTACATGTCATAAAGTTATCAGTTACACCTGAGAATGCAATACTGTTCAATATCGCTGTTTTAACGTTTTAGATCGGCTCTTTCCCTCCTTAAAGCTGTCTGTGTGTGTCCAAAATCTCAGCATTCACATTTAGTGGGATTTCACTTCAGGATAAGTTTTCCTGTCTATTTGAGTAGCATTCATGAAGAATATGATGGATTTCATGTTTACATGTCATAAAGTTATCAGTTACACCTGAGAATGCAATACTGTTCAATATCGCTGTTTTAACGTTTTAGATCGGCTCTTTCCCTCCTTAAAGCTGTCTGTGTGTGTCCAAAATCTCAGCATTCACATTTAGTGGGATTTCACTTCAGGATAAGTTTTCCTGTCTATTTGAGTAGCATTCATGAAGAATATGATGGATTTCATGTTTACATGTCATAAAGTTATCAGTTACACCTGAGAATGCAATACTGTTCAATATCGCTGTTTTAACGTTTTAGATCGGCTCTTTCCCTCCTTAAAGCTGTCTGTGTGTGTCCAAAATCTCAGCATTCACATTTAGTGGGATTTCACTTCAGGATAAGTTTTCCTGTCTATTTGAGTAGCATTCATGAAGAATATGATGGATTTCATGTTTACATGTCATAAAGTTATCAGTTACACCTGAGAATGCAATACTGTTCAATATCGCTGTTTTAACGTTTTAGATCGGCTCTTTCCCTCCTTAAAGCTGTCTGTGTGTGTCCAAAATCTCAGCATTCACATTTAGTGGGATTTCACTTCAGGATAAGTTTTCCTGTCTATTTGAGTAGCATTCATGAAGAATATGATGGATTTCATGTTTACATGTCATAAAGTTATCAGTTACACCTGAGAATGCAATACTGTTCAATATCGCTGTTTTAACGTTTTAGATCGGCTCTTTCCCTCCTTAAAGCTGTCTGTGTGTGTCCAAAATCTCAGCATTCACATTTAGTGGGATTTCACTTCAGGATAAGTTTTCCTGTCTATTTGAGTAGCATTCATGAAGAATATGATGGATTTCATGTTTACATGTCATAAAGTTATCAGTTACACCTGAGAATGCAATACTGTTCAATATCGCTGTTTTAACGTTTTAGATCGGCTCTTTCCCTCCTTAAAGCTGTCTGTGTGTGTCCAAAATCTCAGCATTCACATTTAGTGGGATTTCACTTCAGGATAAGTTTTCCTGTCTATTTGAGTAGCATTCATGAAGAATATGATGGATTTCATGTTTACATGTCATAAAGTTATCAGTTACACCTGAGAATGCAATACTGTTCAATATCGCTGTTTTAACGTTTTAGATCGGCTCTTTCCCTCCTTAAAGCTGTCTGTGTGTGTCCAAAATCTCAGCATTCACATTTAGTGGGATTTCACTTCAGGATAAGTTTTCCTGTCTATTTGAGTAGCATTCATGAAGAATATGATGGATTTCATGTTTACATGTCATAAAGTTATCAGTTACACCTGAGAATGCAATACTGTTCAATATCGCTGTTTTAACGTTTTAGATCGGCTCTTTCCCTCCTTAAAGCTGTCTGTGTGTGTCCAAAATCTCAGCATTCACATTTAGTGGGATTTCACTTCAGGATAAGTTTTCCTGTCTATTTGAGTAGCATTCATGAAGAATATGATGGATTTCATGTTTACATGTCATAAAGTTATCAGTTACACCTGAGAATGCAATACTGTTCAATATCGCTGTTTTAACGTTTTAGATCGGCTCTTTCCCTCCTTAAAGCTGTCTGTGTGTGTCCAAAATCTCAGCATTCACATTTAGTGGGATTTCACTTCAGGATAAGTTTTCCTGTCTATTTGAGTAGCATTCATGAAGAATATGATGGATTTCATGTTTACATGTCATAAAGTTATCAGTTACACCTGAGAATGCAATACTGTTCAATATCGCTGTTTTAACGTTTTAGATCGGCTCTTTCCCTCCTTAAAGCTGTCTGTGTGTGTCCAAAATCTCAGCATTCACATTTAGTGGGATTTCACTTCAGGATAAGTTTTCCTGTCTATTTGAGTAGCATTCATGAAGAATATGATGGATTTCATGTTTACATGTCATAAAGTTATCAGTTACACCTGAGAATGCAATACTGTTCAATATCGCTGTTTTAACGTTTTAGATCGGCTCTTTCCCTCCTTAAAGCTGTCTGTGTGTGTCCAAAATCTCAGCATTCACATTTAGTGGGATTTCACTTCAGGATAAGTTTTCCTGTCTATTTGAGTAGCATTCATGAAGAATATGATGGATTTCATGTTTACATGTCATAAAGTTATCAGTTACACCTGAGAATGCAATACTGTTCAATATCGCTGTTTTAACGTTTTAGATCGGCTCTTTCCCTCCTTAAAGCTGTCTGTGTGTGTCCAAAATCTCAGCATTCACATTTAGTGGGATTTCACTTCAGGATAAGTTTTCCTGTCTATTTGAGTAGCATTCATGAAGAATATGATGGATTTCATGTTTACATGTCATAAAGTTATCAGTTACACCTGAGAATGCAATACTGTTCAATATCGCTGTTTTAACGTTTTAGATCGGCTCTTTCCCTCCTTAAAGCTGTCTGTGTGTGTCCAAAATCTCAGCATTCACATTTAGTGGGATTTCACTTCAGGATAAGTTTTCCTGTCTATTTGAGTAGCATTCATGAAGAATATGATGGATTTCATGTTTACATGTCATAAAGTTATCAGTTACACCTGAGAATGCAATACTGTTCAATATCGCTGTTTTAACGTTTTAGATCGGCTCTTTCCCTCCTTAAAGCTGTCTGTGTGTGTCCAAAATCTCAGCATTCACATTTAGTGGGATTTCACTTCAGGATAAGTTTTCCTGTCTATTTGAGTAGCATTCATGAAGAATATGATGGATTTCATGTTTACATGTCATAAAGTTATCAGTTACACCTGAGAATGCAATACTGTTCAATATCGCTGTTTTAACGTTTTAGATCGGCTCTTTCCCTCCTTAAAGCTGTCTGTGTGTGTCCAAAATCTCAGCATTCACATTTAGTGGGATTTCACTTCAGGATAAGTTTTCCTGTCTATTTGAGTAGCATTCATGAAGAATATGATGGATTTCATGTTTACATGTCATAAAGTTATCAGTTACACCTGAGAATGCAATACTGTTCAATATCGCTGTTTTAACGTTTTAGATCGGCTCTTTCCCTCCTTAAAGCTGTCTGTGTGTGTCCAAAATCTCAGCATTCACATTTAGTGGGATTTCACTTCAGGATAAGTTTTCCTGTCTATTTGAGTAGCATTCATGAAGAATATGATGGATTTCATGTTTACATGTCATAAAGTTATCAGTTACACCTGAGAATGCAATACTGTTCAATATCGCTGTTTTAACGTTTTAGATCGGCTCTTTCCCTCCTTAAAGCTGTCTGTGTGTGTCCAAAATCTCAGCATTCACATTTAGTGGGATTTCACTTCAGGATAAGTTTTCCTGTCTATTTGAGTAGCATTCATGAAGAATATGATGGATTTCATGTTTACATGTCATAAAGTTATCAGTTACACCTGAGAATGCAATACTGTTCAATATCGCTGTTTTAACTTTTAGATCGGCTCTTTCCCTCCTTAAAGCTGTCTGTGTGTGTCCAAAATCTCAGCATTCACATTTAGTGGGATTTCACTTCAGGATAAGTTTTCCTGTCTATTTGAGTAGCATTCATGAAGAATATGATGGATTTCATGTTTACATGTCATAAAGTTATCAGTTACACCTGAGAATGCAATACTGTTCAATATCGCTGTTTTAACGTTTTAGATCGGCTCTTTCCCTCCTTAAAGCTGTCTGTGTGTGTCCAAAATCTCAGCATTCACATTTAGTGGGATTTCACTTCAGGATAAGTTTTCCTGTCTATTTGAGTAGCATTCATGAAGAATATGATGGATTTCATGTTTACATGTCATAAAGTTATCAGTTACACCTGAGAATGCAATACTGTTCAATATCGCTGTTTTAACGTTTTAGATCGGCTCTTTCCCTCCTTAAAGCTGTCTGTGTGTGTCCAAAATCTCAGCATTCACATTTAGTGGGATTTCACTTCAGGATAAGTTTTCCTGTCTATTTGAGTAGCATTCATGAAGAATATGATGGATTTCATGTTTACATGTCATAAAGTTATCAGTTACACCTGAGAATGCAATACTGTTCAATATCGCTGTTTTAACGTTTTAGATCGGCTCTTTCCCTCCTTAAAGCTGTCTGTGTGTGTCCAAAATCTCAGCATTCACATTTAGTGGGATTTCACTTCAGGATAAGTTTTCCTGTCTATTTGAGTAGCATTCATGAAGAATATGATGGATTTCATGTTTACATGTCATAAAGTTATCAGTTACACCTGAGAATGCAATACTGTTCAATATCGCTGTTTTAACGTTTTAGATCGGCTCTTTCCCTCCTTAAAGCTGTCTGTGTGTGTCCAAAATCTCAGCATTCACATTTAGTGGGATTTCACTTCAGGATAAGTTTTCCTGTCTATTTGAGTAGCATTCATGAAGAATATGATGGATTTCATGTTTACATGTCATAAAGTTATCAGTTACACCTGAGAATGCAATACTGTTCAATATCGCTGTTTTAACGTTTTAGATCGGCTCTTTCCCTCCTTAAAGCTGTCTGTGTGTGTCCAAAATCTCAGCATTCACATTTAGTGGGATTTCACTTCAGGATAAGTTTTCCTGTCTATTTGAGTAGCATTCATGAAGAATATGATGGATTTCATGTTTACATGTCATAAAGTTATCAGTTACACCTGAGAATGCAATACTGTTCAATATCGCTGTTTTAACGTTTTAGATCGGCTCTTTCCCTCCTTAAAGCTGTCTGTGTGTGTCCAAAATCTCAGCATTCACATTTAGTGGGATTTCACTTCAGGATAAGTTTTCCTGTCTATTTGAGTAGCATTCATGAAGAATATGATGGATTTCATGTTTACATGTCATAAAGTTATCAGTTACACCTGAGAATGCAATACTGTTCAATATCGCTGTTTTAACGTTTTAGATCGGCTCTTTCCCTCCTTAAAGCTGTCTGTGTGTGTCCAAAATCTCAGCATTCACATTTAGTGGGATTTCACTTCAGGATAAGTTTTCCTGTCTATTTGAGTAGCATTCATGAAGAATATGATGGATTTCATGTTTACATGTCATAAAGTTATCAGTTACACCTGAGAATGCAATACTGTTCAATATCGCTGTTTTAACGTTTTAGATCGGCTCTTTCCCTCCTTAAAGCTGTCTGTGTGTGTCCAAAATCTCAGCATTCACATTTAGTGGGATTTCACTTCAGGATAAGTTTTCCTGTCTATTTGAGTAGCATTCATGAAGAATATGATGGATTTCATGTTTACATGTCATAAAGTTATCAGTTACACCTGAGAATGCAATACTGTTCAATATCGCTGTTTTAACGTTTTAGATCGGCTCTTTCCCTCCTTAAAGCTGTCTGTGTGTGTCCAAAATCTCAGCATTCACATTTAGTGGGATTTCACTTCAGGATAAGTTTTCCTGTCTATTTGAGTAGCATTCATGAAGAATATGATGGATTTCATGTTTACATGTCATAAAGTTATCAGTTACACCTGAGAATGCAATACTGTTCAATATCGCTGTTTTAACGTTTTAGATCGGCTCTTTCCCTCCTTAAAGCTGTCTGTGTGTGTCCAAAATCTCAGCATTCACATTTAGTGGGATTTCACTTCAGGATAAGTTTTCCTGTCTATTTGAGTAGCATTCATGAAGAATATGATGGATTTCATGTTTACATGTCATAAAGTTATCAGTTACACCTGAGAATGCAATACTGTTCAATATCGCTGTTTTAACGTTTTAGATCGGCTCTTTCCCTCCTTAAAGCTGTCTGTGTGTGTCCAAAATCTCAGCATTCACATTTAGTGGGATTTCACTTCAGGATAAGTTTTCCTGTCTATTTGAGTAGCATTCATGAAGAATATGATGGATTTCATGTTTACATGTCATAAAGTTATCAGTTACACCTGAGAATGCAATACTGTTCAATATCGCTGTTTTAACGTTTTAGATCGGCTCTTTCCCTCCTTAAAGCTGTCTGTGTGTGTCCAAAATCTCAGCATTCACATTTAGTGGGATTTCACTTCAGGATAAGTTTTCCTGTCTATTTGAGTAGCATTCATGAAGAATATGATGGATTTCATGTTTACATGTCATAAAGTTATCAGTTACACCTGAGAATGCAATACTGTTCAATATCGCTGTTTTAACGTTTTAGATCGGCTCTTTCCCTCCTTAAAGCTGTCTGTGTGTGTCCAAAATCTCAGCATTCACATTTAGTGGGATTTCACTTCAGGATAAGTTTTCCTGTCTATTTGAGTAGCATTCATGAAGAATATGATGGATTTCATGTTTACATGTCATAAAGTTATCAGTTACACCTGAGAATGCAATACTGTTCAATATCGCTGTTTTAACGTTTTAGATCGGCTCTTTCCCTCCTTAAAGCTGTCTGTGTGTGTCCAAAATCTCAGCATTCACATTTAGTGGGATTTCACTTCAGGATAAGTTTTCCTGTCTATTTGAGTAGCATTCATGAAGAATATGATGGATTTCATGTTTACATGTCATAAAGTTATCAGTTACACCTGAGAATGCAATACTGTTCAATATCGCTGTTTTAACGTTTTAGATCGGCTCTTTCCCTCCTTAAAGCTGTCTGTGTGTGTCCAAAATCTCAGCATTCACATTTAGTGGGATTTCACTTCAGGATAAGTTTTCCTGTCTATTTGAGTAGCATTCATGAAGAATATGATGGATTTCATGTTTACATGTCATAAAGTTATCAGTTACACCTGAGAATGCAATACTGTTCAATATCGCTGTTTTAACGTTTTAGATCGGCTCTTTCCCTCCTTAAAGCTGTCTGTGTGTGTCCAAAATCTCAGCATTCACATTTAGTGGGATTTCACTTCAGGATAAGTTTTCCTGTCTATTTGAGTAGCATTCATGAAGAATATGATGGATTTCATGTTTACATGTCATAAAGTTATCAGTTACACCTGAGAATGCAATACTGTTCAATATCGCTGTTTTAACGTTTTAGATCGGCTCTTTCCCTCCTTAAAGCTGTCTGTGTGTGTCCAAAATCTCAGCATTCACATTTAGTGGGATTTCACTTCAGGATAAGTTTTCCTGTCTATTTGAGTAGCATTCATGAAGAATATGATGGATTTCATGTTTACATGTCATAAAGTTATCAGTTACACCTGAGAATGCAATACTGTTCAATATCGCTGTTTTAACGTTTTAGATCGGCTCTTTCCCTCCTTAAAGCTGTCTGTGTGTGTCCAAAATCTCAGCATTCACATTTAGTGGGATTTCACTTCAGGATAAGTTTTCCTGTCTATTTGAGTAGCATTCATGAAGAATATGATGGATTTCATGTTTACATGTCATAAAGTTATCAGTTACACCTGAGAATGCAATACTGTTCAATATCGCTGTTTTAACGTTTTAGATCGGCTCTTTCCCTCCTTAAAGCTGTCTGTGTGTGTCCAAAATCTCAGCATTCACATTTAGTGGGATTTCACTTCAGGATAAGTTTTCCTGTCTATTTGAGTAGCATTCATGAAGAATATGATGGATTTCATGTTTACATGTCATAAAGTTATCAGTTACACCTGAGAATGCAATACTGTTCAATATCGCTGTTTTAACGTTTTAGATCGGCTCTTTCCCTCCTTAAAGCTGTCTGTGTGTGTCCAAAATCTCAGCATTCACATTTAGTGGGATTTCACTTCAGGATAAGTTTTCCTGTCTATTTGAGTAGCATTCATGAAGAATATGATGGATTTCATGTTTACATGTCATAAAGTTATCAGTTACACCTGAGAATGCAATACTGTTCAATATCGCTGTTTTAACGTTTTAGATCGGCTCTTTCCCTCCTTAAAGCTGTCTGTGTGTGTCCAAAATCTCAGCATTCACATTTAGTGGGATTTCACTTCAGGATAAGTTTTCCTGTCTATTTGAGTAGCATTCATGAAGAATATGATGGATTTCATGTTTACATGTCATAAAGTTATCAGTTACACCTGAGAATGCAATACTGTTCAATATCGCTGTTTTAACGTTTTAGATCGGCTCTTTCCCTCCTTAAAGCTGTCTGTGTGTGTCCAAAATCTCAGCATTCACATTTAGTGGGATTTCACTTCAGGATAAGTTTTCCTGTCTATTTGAGTAGCATTCATGAAGAATATGATGGATTTCATGTTTACATGTCATAAAGTTATCAGTTACACCTGAGAATGCAATACTGTTCAATATCGCTGTTTTAACGTTTTAGATCGGCTCTTTCCCTCCTTAAAGCTGTCTGTGTGTGTCCAAAATCTCAGCATTCACATTTAGTGGGATTTCACTTCAGGATAAGTTTTCCTGTCTATTTGAGTAGCATTCATGAAGAATATGATGGATTTCATGTTTACATGTCATAAAGTTATCAGTTACACCTGAGAATGCAATACTGTTCAATATCGCTGTTTTAACGTTTTAGATCGGCTCTTTCCCTCCTTAAAGCTGTCTGTGTGTGTCCAAAATCTCAGCATTCACATTTAGTGGGATTTCACTTCAGGATAAGTTTTCCTGTCTATTTGAGTAGCATTCATGAAGAATATGATGGATTTCATGTTTACATGTCATAAAGTTATCAGTTACACCTGAGAATGCAATACTGTTCAATATCGCTGTTTTAACGTTTTAGATCGGCTCTTTCCCTCCTTAAAGCTGTCTGTGTGTGTCCAAAATCTCAGCATTCACATTTAGTGGGATTTCACTTCAGGATAAGTTTTCCTGTCTATTTGAGTAGCATTCATGAAGAATATGATGGATTTCATGTTTACATGTCATAAAGTTATCAGTTACACCTGAGAATGCAATACTGTTCAATATCGCTGTTTTAACTTTTAGATCGGCTCTTTCCCTCCTTAAAGCTGTCTGTGTGTGTCCAAAATCTCAGCATTCACATTTAGTGGGATTTCACTTCAGGATAAGTTTTCCTGTCTATTTGAGTAGCATTCATGAAGAATATGATGGATTTCATGTTTACATGTCATAAAGTTATCAGTTACACCTGAGAATGCAATACTGTTCAATATCGCTGTTTTAACGTTTTAGATCGGCTCTTTCCCTCCTTAAAGCTGTCTGTGTGTGTCCAAAATCTCAGCATTCACATTTAGTGGGATTTCACTTCAGGATAAGTTTTCCTGTCTATTTGAGTAGCATTCATGAAGAATATGATGGATTTCATGTTTACATGTCATAAAGTTATCAGTTACACCTGAGAATGCAATACTGTTCAATATCGCTGTTTTAACGTTTTAGATCGGCTCTTTCCCTCCTTAAAGCTGTCTGTGTGTGTCCAAAATCTCAGCATTCACATTTAGTGGGATTTCACTTCAGGATAAGTTTTCCTGTCTATTTGAGTAGCATTCATGAAGAATATGATGGATTTCATGTTTACATGTCATAAAGTTATCAGTTACACCTGAGAATGCAATACTGTTCAATATCGCTGTTTTAACCTTTCCAGCGCCTAGATCGGCTCTTTCCCTCCTTAAAGCTGTCTGTGTGTGTCCAAAATCTCAGCATTCACATTTAGTGGGATTTCACTTCAGGATAAGTTTTCCTGTCTATTTGAGTAGCATTCATGAAGAATATGATGGATTTCATGTTTACATGTCATAAAGTTATCAGTTACACCTGAGAATGCAATACTGTTCAATATCGCTGTTTTAACGTTTTAGATCGGCTCTTTCCCTCCTTAAAGCTGTCTGTGTGTGTCCAAAATCTCAGCATTCACATTTAGTGGGATTTTCACTTCAGGATAAGTTTTCCTGTCTATTTGAGTAGCATTCATGAAGAATATGATGGATTTCATGTTTACATGTCATAAAGTTATCAGTTACACCTGAGAATGCAATACTGTTCAATATCGCTGTTTTAACGTTTTAGATCGGCTCTTTCCCTCCTTAAAGCTGTCTGTGTGTGTCCAAAATCTCAGCATTCACATTTAGTGGGATTTCACTTCAGGATAAGTTTTCCTGTCTATTTGAGTAGCATTCATGAAGAATATGATGGATTTCATGTTTACATGTCATAAAGTTATCAGTTACACCTGAGAATGCAATACTGTTCAATATCGCTGTTTTAACGTTTTAGATCGGCTCTTTCCCTCCTTAAAGCTGTCTGTGTGTGTCCAAAATCTCAGCATTCACATTTAGTGGGATTTCACTTCAGGATAAGTTTTCCTGTCTATTTGAGTAGCATTCATGAAGAATATGATGGATTTCATGTTTACATGTCATAAAGTTATCAGTTACACCTGAGAATGCAATACTGTTCAATATCGCTGTTTTAACGTTTTAGATCGGCTCTTTCCCTCCTTAAAGCTGTCTGTGTGTGTCCAAAATCTCAGCATTCACATTTAGTGGGATTTCACTTCAGGATAAGTTTTCCTGTCTATTTGAGTAGCATTCATGAAGAATATGATGGATTTCATGTTTACATGTCATAAAGTTATCAGTTACACCTGAGAATGCAATACTGTTCAATATCGCTGTTTTAACGTTTTAGATCGGCTCTTTCCCTCCTTAAAGCTGTCTGTGTGTGTCCAAAATCTCAGCATTCACATTTAGTGGGATTTCACTTCAGGATAAGTTTTCCTGTCTATTTGAGTAGCATTCATGAAGAATATGATGGATTTCATGTTTACATGTCATAAAGTTATCAGTTACACCTGAGAATGCAATACTGTTCAATATCGCTGTTTTAACGTTTTAGATCGGCTCTTTCCCTCCTTAAAGCTGTCTGTGTGTGTCCAAAATCTCAGCATTCACATTTAGTGGGATTTCACTTCAGGATAAGTTTTCCTGTCTATTTGAGTAGCATTCATGAAGAATATGATGGATTTCATGTTTACATGTCATAAAGTTATCAGTTACACCTGAGAATGCAATACTGTTCAATATCGCTGTTTTAACGTTTTAGATCGGCTCTTTCCCTCCTTAAAGCTGTCTGTGTGTGTCCAAAATCTCAGCATTCACATTTAGTGGGATTTCACTTCAGGATAAGTTTTCCTGTCTATTTGAGTAGCATTCATGAAGAATATGATGGATTTCATGTTTACATGTCATAAAGTTATCAGTTACACCTGAGAATGCAATACTGTTCAATATCGCTGTTTTAACGTTTTAGATCGGCTCTTTCCCTCCTTAAAGCTGTCTGTGTGTGTCCAAAATCTCAGCATTCACATTTAGTGGGATTTCTCTTCAGGATAAGTTTTCCTGTCTATTTGAGTAGCATTCATGAAGAATATGATGGATTTCATGTTTACATGTCATAAAGTTATCAGTTACACCTGAGAATGCAATACTGTTCAATATCGCTGTTTTAACGTTTTAGATCGGCTCTTTCCCTCCTTAAAGCTGTCTGTGTGTGTCCAAAATCTCAGCATTCACATTTAGTGGGATTTCTACACAGAACACTTCAGGATAAGTTTTCCTGTCTATTTGAGTAGCATTCATGAAGAATATGATGGATTTCATGTTTACATGTCATAAAGTTATCAGTTACACCTGAGAATGCAATACTGTTCAATATCGCTGTTTTAACGTTTTAGATCGGCTCTTTCCCTCCTTAAAGCTGTCTGTGTGTGTCCAAAATCTCAGCATTCACATTTAGTGGGATTTCACTTCAGGATAAGTTTTCCTGTCTATTTGAGTAGCATTCATGAAGAATATGATGGATTTCATGTTTACATGTCATAAAGTTATCAGTTACACCTGAGAATGCAATACTGTTCAATATCGCTGTTTTAACGTTTCCAGCGCTAGATCGGCTCTTTCCCTCCTTAAAGCTGTCTGTGTGTGTCCAAAATCTCAGCATTCACATTTAGTGGGATTTCACTTCAGGATAAGTTTTCCTGTCTATTTGAGTAGCATTCATGAAGAATATGATGGATTTCATGTTTACATGTCATAAAGTTATCAGTTACACCTGAGAATGCAATACTGTTCAATATCGCTGTTTTAACGTTTAGGATCGGCTCTTTCCCTCCTTAAAGCTGTCTGTGTGTGTCCAAAATCTCAGCATTCACATTTAGTGGGATTTTCACTTCAGGATAAGTTTTCCTGTCTATTTGAGTAGCATTCATGAAGAATATGATGGATTTCATGTTTACATGTCATAAAGTTATCAGTTACACCTGAGAATGCAATACTGTTCAATATCGCTGTTTTAACGTTTTAGATCGGCTCTTTCCCTCCTTAAAGCTGTCTGTGTGTGTCCAAAATCTCAGCATTCACATTTAGTGGGATTTTACACAGAACACTTCAGGATAAGTTTTCCTGTCTATTTGGAGTAGCGATTCATGAAGAATATGATGGATTTCATGTTTACATGTCATAAAGTTATCAGTTACACCTGAGAATGCAATACTGTTCAAATATCGCTGTTTTAACCTTTCACACTCCAAAAAAGTGAAACGTGACTTTTAATTGAAATTATTTTGTCAAACAGGTTAGCCGGGGTCTCTTTTTTCTTTTCTTCTGCCACAAAAATGTATCTTAGGTTAGTTTAAAAGCAAAAATTATAAAGTAATCTAACATAATTAACATTTATTACGGTAACACAATGATTGTTGAATTGAGCCAAACTTAAAAAAATAATTACTTGATCCAACAAGAAATATTTAAGTGACCCAAAGTCAATTAAGTTATTATGACAATAAAGAAATATATGTACAGCTACATATTTAGTATTTGTTCGTTTCACATTTAAATCTTATTTGTAGCAATAAGATAACACTTTTAAGCTTCAATTATTAAAACATATGTTTTCATCTAATTCATGTTTTACTAATTATTTGACATACTTCTATTTTTGTCAACAGGTTCCCACACAAATGAATTTGGTACCACCCAACACATTTTTTTATCCTTTATTACCAACACCAGCACCACTGATTCACGTTTACATCTTAGGATTGTAACTTTTGCGTCCAAAAAAAAACAATCACAGTTAACATTTTTGGCACTGAAAGTGTAAAACACATAATTAGAGCTGCAACTATCAGATGATTAATTATTATCAATTCATTGTTGAACAGGAAAAATTAATCACCCAACTATTTTGAAGAAAGAAAATGGCTAAAATTCTTAAATTGTTGAATGTTTTTTCATTAGACCTATGTTTGGATTGTGGACTGTTGACACAAACATAAAAACAACAAAATAGGACACTTGATTGTGCAGAAACATTAGAAAATGGTCAAAAATGTCAATCAGTTCAACTAATCATTAATAGAAAAAA
>BDMU01000219.1:0-27904 GCA_002217815.1 Seriola quinqueradiata | reverse complement strand
ATCAAGACGCATGCTTTGATGTTAATTTACCAGGGTTTTCTCAAAGCTGCGGGACGAGTTACGCGCCAAAATTGGCAGAAGAATAATATAAGCCTGAGGAATATTATAGAGTGGCCCCGAGGCACTCCTCTCAGCTGTTCTAGCTGTAGAGGAGTGCTTCGGACCTGAGCACCCGTGGCACTAATTAGTCCACTTAATTAGGCTGAGTTGTTGTATAGCCTGATGCAGTGGGAACAAAGGATCTCCTGAACCTGCAGCTCAGGTGAAATGAGACATTTGCTGCTTTAGTTGCCCTCTGTCCTGCCATAATGTTGTGGAGAGATGGTGGTATTGTCGAAAATGGCCCCATCTTATATTTCATGTGTCTCTTCACAACAGTCCTGGGTTGAGTTCAGACTCTTGCCAAGCACAGACCCAGCCATTTTCACCAGCTTGTCCAGTCTCCTTTTGTTCATGTGGACACACTGCTGCCCCAGCAGACTGCAGCATAAAAAAGTACACTGGCCACCACTGACTGATAAAACGTGCAGCATTTCACTGCAGTCATCAAAGGACCTGAGCCTCCTGAGGAAAAACAGACAGCTCTGCCCCTTCTGGTAGATGGCATCCATTTTCAGGGACCAGTCCGGTTTACTTTTCAGGTGCACACCTAGGTATTTATAAGTGTGCACCACCTCAGTGTCTTTCCCCCGAATGTTGACTGGCTGTAGGGTGGGCCGAGACCTCCGAAAGTCAATAACCATCTCCTTGGAGTTGGAGGTTTACAGAAGGAGGCAGTTCTTGTTGTAATTAAAGAACATAATCTTCATGTAACCACCTGGCTCAAGAGAATATTCTGTGTTAACAGAGAGACTTTGTTATTTCACAGTTGTATTCAAATGTTTGGATCTGACCCTTGAGCACCAGGCAGCTGCTCAAACCAAGAGCCAGACCCTGTGTTTCTAATGTATCTCTACATTTGTGTGTGCGTGTGTGTGTTTGTGTGCATGCATGGAGAAGACACTTATCATCACAACTACTGGACCTTCACATCTACAGTGATGCTAGAAAGGAAGCAGAACTAAACTAAGTTTAGACTTTAAGCTGCTGTTAAGTTGTTTCCTGTTTGTTGATGTAGTACTGTCACATCTGTACAGATGTCATGATTCAGGTGTGAAAACTGGGAAGTTTTATGACTTAAATTGACTGTACAAAAGTCAAAGAATTTCACTCACTTGTTCATTCCTCCACTGTAAATCTACAAAACATCCATGCACCTTTGAAATGTGATGAATTGCATTGTGAAACTGTTTGCTGTTTACTATTGTTTCATTCCATCAGCCTGCTGACTTGTCACAGCAGGAAGGACACAGGTGTTCGTGAGAATGGTGTTGTATCCCAAGTACTCCAAGCATTAACAGAAAAATAACGAGGCACTTGCATGAACTTAACACTAGTTTTCTTTATTACTTCTTCTTCTTTACTTTTTATTTCCACACTCATGCAACAACATTCTGAAGCCTACAACAACCTATAGAGGTTAAGGAGTAACTGAATACCCAACATATTTCCCCCTTAGGGAGCTTATCAGATAAAACAAAAGTAAAGTCTCACAGTCACTTAAACCTCAGTATTAAGTAACAGAAACGTAAAAGTTTTCCATATCATAGTATTGAACAAAACCTTCTTTCAATAACATTACTATTCTATTTATAACATCACAACTTTACCAGCAACCTAAACAGGTTTTAAATTAGACTGGAGTAGACAAACAATTCCCCAAGACATTGTCACCTGTCTATATTGAGATAAAGTGAACAGTCCTTTTTTGACGTCCAGTATTGTCTGTTTCCTTTTATTATCATCCCTTGAGAACAATTAATGTTTTTAATCGTTAAGCCATGCTTTCTGACCCTAGTAGGTCTGTGCATGTCACCATCCAGTTTCTCTGCAGATCCAGTCTCAGGAACTGGAGCAGGGTATGATGGTGTCCATTCCACTTTCTGGGACCAGAGAGAGATGAGTTGCATTCCAAATACCTTCAATCCTTCTGCACATAAGCACTTGAACCAGCTTTCTGAATCATCCTAGCTGGTCTATGGAACTTGGACAGTCCTTTATTAACATGGAAGGCCTTCCTTATTCTGACTAGGTTTCCCTCTTTGATCTTGTGTACCTCACCTCAAGTCTGTGTAGGATTTTGACACATTTTGTTTGGAGATGACATGCTTACGTGGCTGCTTGTCCTGCAGCACGGTTCACTTTTGTGTGCATCTTCCTTTTGAACATGCGTTCATATGGTGACACCCCTGTGGAGCTATGTGATGTTGCACGGTACCCGAGCATGAAATCCTGTACGAATGGTTTCCATGGTTTCCTCTCCTGCTTGGCAGTAAGGGGTGTCTTTATGACCTTCCTTAAGGGTCTAAACAAGGCCCAGAAAATTCTGGCCGATCAGAGCCATCCTTTGTTCAGTGAGTTCATAATGCTTCCATCCGGTCGCAGGTTCAAACTGCTAAGATGCAGTAACAATAGATTTAAGAACTCTTTTGTCCCTGCTGCTATTGGTTTCCTAAAGAACTTATTGTGATTTATATTAGATTAGATTAGATTAGATTAACTTTATTTATCCCACAACTGGGAAATTCATTTACCACAGCAGAAAATAAACATCTATAGAATAAAACATCTATGGAAATATACAACAAAAATTATACCAATATACACTAATAAATACAATATACACAATACACACGATATGTACATGAAAAAGTGCAAGTTTGCACATGGTCAGGAAGAGCAGGAGTTGTGGAGTCTGACAGCTGCTGGAATGAAGGACCTGCGGAACCTCTCCTTCTTACAGCGGGGATGTAAAAGTCTGCTGCTGAAGAAGCTACTCAGAGACCCTACAGTGTCATGCAGAGGGTGAGAGGTATTGTTCATGATGGATGTCAGCTTAGCTAACATCCTCTTGTCACCTACTTCCTCAATGGAGTCTAGGGGGCAGCCCAGGACAGAGCTCGATTTCCGGATCAGTTTGTTGAGCCTCTGCCTATCCCTGTCAGTGCTGCCCCCTCACCAGCAGACCACAGCAAAGTAGATGGCTGAGGCCACCACAGAGTCGTAGAAGGTCCTGAGGAGAGCCCCACACACGCCAAAGGACCTCAGTCTCCTCAGCAGGTGAAGGCGACTCTGACCCTTCTTATAGAGAGTGTGGGTGTTGGTGGACCAGTCCAGTTTGTTGTTTAGGTGAACCCCCAGGAACTTGTAGTTCTCCACCACCTCGATGTCCAGTCCCTGGATGTTCACTGGTGTGAAGTGGGATGTCTTCCGCCTGGGGTTCACAATCATCACCTTTGTTTTGCTGGCATTTAGCTGAAGCTGGTTGATCTTGCACCAGCTGACAAAGTGTATATGGTACACATTACTTTTTACAAGTGGGACCTTATTGTTTATTCAGGAATTTGTAGTGTTTGTTGCACTGGATTCCTTTTGTATTTGTTGTTTGGAGTCTATTTGATGTGCTGTTTCTGTGGATGTGCTATTTCTGTGGGTGTTTGTGTGAATCGTTGTTCTGCTGTGGTCTGGTGCTGCTGTTTGTTTGTGATTTGTTTGGCTACTGCTGGCTGCACAACAATTTGCCCCTCAGGGGTAATAAAGATATTGAAACCTTCAACCTTTGAGAATACGGTTCCAGCACTTTATGGCTCAGTTTGCTTGTGGGTAATACAAGGGCACTTTTCTGTGTGTAATGTCTCTCACTCCAAGGAATTCAGTAAACTCACTTGAAGTAAACGTGTCCCATTATCACTAACAAGTTCTATAGGGTTGCCAAACCATGCAAACACTGTAGACAGAAGGTGGTGATTGTTGTGGTTGTGATTGAGGGAGTAAAGGCAAGTTCCGGCCACTTGTTCCAACAATGTCAATTCCCACTTTGCCACGGGCCATCTGGCAGTGGGACAGGCTGGAGGGGGGCAACATGGGTCTTGGTACTTCTTCATCTGGCAGGTCGCCCATGCACTAATGCTTTCCTGCATACATATCCATGCCAGGCCACCAATATAACTCTCACAGCCTCTGCTTTGTATGGACAACCCCTTCATGGGTTTCATTTGCCAGGTCCAAAAGCTGTTTCCTTAAGGTCACAGGGACTACCAAAGTAGGGTTTGAGTGCTGCCAGTAGGTACTCTGCTGTTTTGGGCCAACCCTTTTTAATCTGTGCTCTGAGGGCAATAAGCTCTGGGCACTTCTCAAATGCCACAGTGAAATCCTTGACTGAGAGAGCTTTCAGGTCTTTGTCCAACAGATCTACAAGTATAGGTTATATCACTGGCTTTGCAGTCTAATCTGATGGGAGAGAGAGTCAGCTGCATAATTTTGCACACCAGCACGATACACCACATTATATATGAAACAAAGGAAACTGGTTAACCAACGTGCAACATCCATTCCTGCACTTATGTGGCTAATAGTGTGGTCAGGGCCAGGTGGTCTGGATGCAGTGTTAATGTGGTCCCCCATGGGAAACTCCTCCACTTTTCTACAGCCCAAACACAGGCTAATGCCTCTTCTACCAAAATGGAATACGTCCATTCAGCAAAGATAAGTGAGTCTGAAGCAAAAGCAACTGTGCACTCAGTTTTATCAGGACGCATTTGCGTCAGTATGGCCAAAGGAACCATAGGCTGCTTTGATTGAAGTGGCACTTTTCATTGTTGAGATGGAGGCAGGCTTTGTTTAGGGCAGCTAGCACCGCCTGCAGATTGCAGTCATAGTCCTTGTAGTCTTTGCCATAAACTATGACGTCATCCAGAAAGTTCTGCTCTCCCTTGAGGTCCTTCAAGAAAAGCCTATATAGCCTATAGGGTTGTTTGGCTCACTTAAATACACACACATCCTCACTGCACCGTTCTTTCGCCCACGGAGAAGCATCAATCCTCTCTATCACATCCATTTTCAGTAGTCTGTCCAACTCAGCAGAGACGGCTTGTTTAATGGAGGTCAGTCGTCCCCCTCTGCTTGAATGGCAGGTAACTGCCAAACATCTTCATCCACATATCAACCAGAATCCAATTAGACTGGCGCAGGACAGGAACAGTGCAGAGAGACGTACACATTCGCCATCCTCATCACCAACTTGTTGTATCCCAAGTACTTGATAAAAATATAACAAGGTTTGTGCATGAACTTAAGACTAGTTTTTTTGTTACTTCTTCCTTTCTACTTTTTATTTCCACACTATAGCATACATACCTGGCCTGGCATCATTCACAAGCCATTAAAGAAGGACATGTAAGGACATGCAGGGTTATGGACCCACAACTGACACTTTGTTACTCTTCCCACCATCAAACTATCAAATTGATAGGAAACAGAGACAAAGGACCCTTCTCTCACAAACAGACCATGATTTTATTATGCCAGAGGAACACAGAATCAAACCACAGGTCAAAAGGGTCAGCTCCAGAGGATCAATGAATGGACACCAGGCAACTGCAGAACATAGGCAAAATCTCCAGTTTGTAACAATAAGACTCTGTCTAATGATGTTTGATTGTTTCTTATATAGGACAAGTAACACCAAAAGGACTGATTATCACTAAGGTGTGAATCCTGGCCTCTCTGTTCCATGCATGAACACACACACACCAACCTCCCTTCCTCTGTCCCTACTCTGTAGATAGTAGTTTAGTTAATAAACTCCTTTATTTACACCCAGTTGTTGTCCTGTTGTGTTCTTTTAAAGCAGAGACTGGAGATCCATTGAATCGAGAAATCGTGGTTTCTGATATGAGATTGATAAATTTATCAACAAAGTAATTCATTGTTGTCCTCCCAGAGGACTGGTGCCCCTTTCAAAGAGAGCAAATTCTAAATTATGGCGTTTACGCTACAACAGTCATGCAACAACATTCTGAGGCCTACAGAGACCTCTAGCGGGTAGGGAGTAACTGAATATACAACAGATGGCTCTTAATGAAGATTTTTCCAGAATGCACCAGCAGCAGATATCACTCTAGAGTTTGCGTTGCTAACATTAGTCAATAAACCAATGGCTCTCAAATCCAGGGGCCACACTGCCGACCTCACCTGTATATGATGCTACCTCACTGAACTGCTGCAGCGCACACACATACACATTCTCACACACAGTCCTCTAGTGAGACCTGTGCTCACGGCCCAGCACCCTGTAGCTCAAATCAGAGATCACCAGAATTGGCATGTCCGCCATTGGCGCACTGTTCTCTTCACAGATGAGAGCAGGTTCACACTGAGCAAATGTGATGGGCGTGACAGAGTCTGGAGACACCGTGGTGAACATTATGCCGCCTGCAACACTCCAGCATGACCAGTTTGGTGGTGGGCCATTGATGGTCTGGGGAGGCATATCCTTGGAGGGTCGCACAGAGCTCCAGCTCATAGCCAACGGTACCCTGACTGCTGTTAGGAACCGGGATGAAATCCTCAGAGTGATTATCAGACCTTACACTGGTGCAATGGGCCCTGGGCTCCTCCTGGTGCAGGACAATGTACAATGAGTGTGTAGGCTGTTCCTGGATGATGAAGTCATTGATGCCATTGACTGGCCCTCACGTTCCCCTGACCTAAATCCAATTGAGCACCTATGGCGTGTTATGTATTGGGGCATCCAACACCACCAAGTACCGCCACGGACTGTCCAGGAGCTCTCCGATGCCCTGATCCAGGTGCGGGAGGAGATCCCCCAGGACCCCATCTGCTGACTCTTGAGGAGCATGCCTATCCACACTAATGAGTCACATGAGTTGCCATAATGAAATTCACGCAAGTTGGATCAGCCTGTTTTTTACTTTGATCTACGGATTGTGTATTTTTTTGAGCAGTGTTTATTCTTCCAGCTTCCAGCTTGACATTTCTGCTCTCTGATATGTCATCAAGAAATGGTTCAGGGAAACTGTGGACAAGACCTGAAGAAAAGAAACTCTCAAGGAAAACTTTCAGACAATAGAGAGACTCCCTGTGTGTTTTGCCAAATGAGTAAATCAGCTGTTCACAACACAATGAAAATTCGGTATCAGGTGAAAACAAAGTTACTGGTGCGTATGTTTCATCTAAAATACCAGATGAGAGTTTCATATTCACTTACACTACATGCTAATTTGTTTGGGACAACCCATAATATGTTAAACAAGGAGGCGGAAATACTCGGCTTTGGCAGCCAGTGGTACAGGAGACGCTGCACAGACAGATGGATTCCACTAAATATCTGTAAACTCTGGATGTAAATGTCCTGCATTCAGTCAAAGAAGTGAAGGTGAAAAAGAGACTGACTCCTACGACTGGACAATGATCCAGATCTCAAAATCCACCATGAACCACTTTCACTATTTATTGAATCGATGTACAGTCTGAGCTCTTTGAGTGTGATGTGAATAGCAGTGTGTGTCACTCACTGTAGAAGCAGCCATACACCTCCACTCTCAGGCCAAGCCAGCCACTCGGGTTCCAGTCCAGAGGGACGAAGCGCAGGAAACGGGTTTTCACTGAGTGGGACAGCTTGTTCTGGACAGCAGCCTCTGAATTCATGTTCCCCACGAACCTCTGCATGAACAGACAGAGAGATGGTAATAATTTGCCAAAAAAAATGAACAAAGTTTCCAGTGAAGCAATAGAAATGACCTCCGATATGAAGAAAACCTCCATTGGGAAATAAAAAAGCTTTGACAGGGCAAGTCCACCTGAAATGTCTTTCACCTCTCCTTGAACATACGAATTTATCTCTTAGAACAATCATGTGGTGCAGAAATATGAGAATATGCAGTCCACCACAGTGAGGAACACATGGGGAAATAATAGATGTTACAACTGTAGCAGAAACTGGTACAGGCAAAACCTTCATTTCAAAAAAAGGAGTTAACAGACTTTAGAGCGAACAAGTCCTCCAAGTTGAAAGACAAAATACTTGACTGGTCTAATCATCATATGGATCACAGCAGGCCTCATCAACTGATATGTGAGTAGACATGTTCTTACTTTATGCACAAAAAAATTACTGTCAGATTCATGACACATGCACCACTCAGTTTTGATATTTCTACCATGGGTATGTTAGTAAATCATAATCATTCTAGATTGACAACGGCCATGTCCCATTTCTCTATATAAAGGACATACCCACAGGTGTATCATGGAGAAAGTGCTGAAGTTGTAATGTAAAAGAAATAATGTTCTTATAGGTCATATTTTTTTATTCTTTACATTTCTTCTCTTTTCACCTCCTGACAACATGGTGACCCTTGTTTTTTATTCTCAAGTCTATGGTTCTCAATAAAACAGAAAGAAATAAAATTGTTATCTCTCTATAACAGTTGCTAGCATGTATTTCATGTGTGACCTTTCCCTCCACACACCTTAACCCATCACCCTCCATGTTTTCATAAAACATTACTGAGATTTAATTGTTGGGTCCGGTAAGAGCATGTATGGTTATTAACTACAAATTCTGAATATCACTGAAAAGTCATTGATTTACAACTTTAAATTCTTAACCAGTATTATTATGGTAATTAATACTGATTAATAATGCGGGGCACCACACGGAAACCGGGAAGAATAACCAAACCAGTTTATAGTCTCATAACCTTAATGTCATGTTTTGCCATGGCGGACACTTTTTGTTAGTTTTGTTTTTTGAGTTTTTGCACTTCCTGTTTTATTTTGTAATTGGTTTCCATGTGTCAGTGTTTTTGCATCCTGTCTTGGTCCTGTGTCTGTGATTGTCTGCCCCGCCCTAATGTGTTTCACCTGTGTTCAATCACCCTTGCCTCCTTGTCTATATAGTCCTTGTGCTTCCCTTTGTCTGGGTTGGTTCGTCTTTTTAGTTCAGGGTTTGTTCATGTCTGTTCATGTCACGTTCACGTTTGTTTAATAAACCTGTCTGCACCGTTCTCCCATGTGTTGGCTGCATTTGGGTCCAACTTCCCTCGCAAATCCTGACAGAACGAACCAACCAGAAATGGACCCAGCGGTCTACGCCAGCCTCATGGCTTTTTTGAGTGTTCATCCATCCTGTCAGCAAGCGCCCTCGTCGGTCATCAGATCGCTGTTCACGCTGCCTGACCCCTTCTCGGACTCGGACCTGGAGAACTCTGACCTGGAGGACCCTGACGAGTCCCCTTTCAGGGGAACTCGCCTGGCAATTTTCAGGGGATCTCGTGGAGGCCAAAGAAGGCCAGGTAATCACGGCTCCCGTCGCCATGGGGAGGCTCGGCCTCGGCCCCAGCCCCAAGTTTCTCGCTTCCAGCCCAAGCCAAAGTCCAAGGTCCACCGCTTCCAGCCCAAGCCCCAGCGACCTCGGTGTCCAGAACCTCTACTCCCCTGTGAGAAGGAGTCCTCGCCAACTACCCTGGCTGACGCATCAGCTGTTCCAGCGTCGGGGGTTCCAGTTGGCGTTTCGTCGGCTCCTGCCCCACCTCCTGGGTCGATCATCCCGGCCGGCGCATCAGCTGTCTCAGCGTCGGGGGTCCCGGTCGATTCCTCCCTAGCCCCTGAATTGGGTGGGCTGGACAAAGTCTCCCCTGCTCCTCCTGTCCTGTCGCCGGTCCAGCTGACTCCAGACTCTTGTTCCCAGTCAGTGGTCCGGCCGATCCCTGCTCCTCGTTCTCTGCCGTTGGTCCGGCCGAATCCTGTCCCTCATGTCCAGTCGGCACTCCAGCTGACTCCTGACTCTGGTTCCTGGTCAGTGGTCCGGCCGATCCCTGCTCCTCGTTTCCTGTCGGCGGCCGCTGCTTCGTGTTCTCCAGCGGCGTCGACGACTGTTCCCGTCTTTCCTGAGGTGTTGGTGGCCACGGCTCCGTATTCTCCAGCGGCGTCGATGACGACTACTGATGTGACGTCACCACCTCTCCTGGTTCCTGATGTGACGTCACTGCTTCTCATGGCTCCTGATGTGAGGTCACCACCTCTCCTGGCTCCAGCCATGACATCACCTCCGCTCGTGGTTCCTGCCAGGGCGCCACCCCCATTGATTCTTGCCCTAGCTCAGCCCATGTGGCTCCTGGTGTCCTTGACTCCTGCCAGGGCGCCACCTCCAGTGTTCCCTGACTCTGTGCCGCCTCCAGTGTTCCCTGACTCTGCGCCGCCTCCGGTGGCCCCTGACTCTGCGCCGCCTCCGGTGGCCCCTGACTCTGCGCCGCCTCCGGTGGCCCCTGACTCTGCGCCCCCCCGGTGGTCCCTGACTCTGCGCCGCCCCCGGTGGCCCCTGACTATGCGCCGCCCCCGGTGGTCCCTGACTCTGCGCCGCCCCCGGTGGTCCCTGACTCTGTGCTGCCCCCGGTGGTCCGGCCGATCTCTGTTCCTCGTGTCCTGGCGGTGGTCCAGCTGACTACTGTCCCTGGAACCAAGTCAGCTCCTGTTCGCCTTCCAGAGTGGCGACGCCATCCTCCGGCTCGACCTCCGGAGAGACCACGTCTTCGTCGCCGTCCTCCTGTTCGCCTTCCAGAGTGGCGACGCCATCCTCCGGCTCGACCTCCGGAGAAACCACGTCTTCGTCACCGTCCTCCTGCTCGACCTCCGGAGAAACCCTGTCTTCACCGCCGGCCTCCAGAACGGCTCCGTCCGTTTGCCCGACCTCCGGGTCGCCCCACTGAACTGCCAAGCCTGTCCATAAGGCCTCCGCCTCGTCCCCCTGAGTTGCCATGTGTTGCCCCTGAGCATCAGAAGATGCTGGCCCTGGATCCCTCCTCCCGCCCGAGTTGTGTTTTGGTTGAGGGTCGTCTGGGATTCGACCCTTAAGGGGGGGGTTCTGTCATGTTTTGCCATGGCGGACACTTTTTGTTAGTTTTGTTTTTGAGTTTTTGCACTTCCTGTTTTATTTTGTAATTGGTTTCCATGTGTCAGTGTTTTTGCATCCTGTCTTGGTCCTGTGTCTGTGATTGTCTGCCCCGCCCTAATGTGTTTCACCTGTGTTCAATCACCCTTGCCTCCTTGTCTATATAGTCCTTGTGCTTCCCTTTGTCTGGGTTGGTTCGTCTTTTTAGTTCAGGGTTTGTTCATGTCTGTTCATGTCACGTTCACGTTTGTTTAATAAACCTGTCTGCACCGTTCTCCCATGTGTTGGCTGCATTTGGGTCCAACTTACCTCGCAAACCTTGACACTTAATAATTCACTCCGAGTAATGGGTCTCTGGGGTCAGGGACCGGAAGTATCTAATGAAGGATTAAGTTTGAGCTCAGACCCTCTCAATCAGTCACGGACCACAATAAACAAACACAATAATGACCAAAAAAGTTTCTCTTTAAACTACGATAATATTTATTAAAATCTCCACAACAATTAACAAAGTTAACCAGTCTTGATTTATCACACTATACTACCATCCATCAACTAACTACACATGTAAAGAATAACAGCTATACAATAAAAAATGAGGTGTATGTGTGTGTGTGTGTGTGTGTGTGTCAAGTGATTAGATGTGTGAAGGTCCGTCAGTGAAATCCAACACAGGTTCTCCGGTGTGATTCTGACGGTGCTGTCCTCGTTCGTGAGGGTTGCGGCACCTGGTTCCTTGTTGGGCAGTGAAGAAATCCAGCGGTCTCAACGTAATTGGAGGGTATCGAGCGTCGGGTTTCCCGCGTCTCAATGAAGAAGTTCCTTCTTCCTTCTGCAGGCAAGAGAGATCGTTGATCTGCGTTGGCAGAAATCTCTTTTTGGATCCGTAAATTGTGTTTAGTTAAACACAAAAGGGGGGGAAGTCTCAACTCGTCCAGCGAGGGGAGAATCTTCAAACTCTGCATGGGAAAACACACATGCACAGGGTTGGTTACCTCCTTCAGTAAACTGGCTCACTGAGAAAGCGGGCTATCTCTGCTGCAGTTACTATTGAAAAGCGATGGTCGGTGTGTGCAGTTGACCTTTATACATGCAGTGATGTCACGGCGAAGTCCCCTGCATCTCTGTCAATGAGAAGCATGAGTTTGAGACTCACACTCAGGTGTGAACCGCAGGGCCTGCTGGGAGTTGGAGTCTGTGAGGGGCGGTTTTTGGCGCTCTTTTCTTTGTTCAGGCCTGAGGATAGGAATTAGGCTCTTAGGTCAGACTTCAGAGGTTACAAGTAGGTCAGAGCAGGCCTGCTCTAGGTCGACCACATGTTCAGGCCCAACATTCCCCCTTTGGTCTGATGATTGGGGTATAGGACAATGTTCAGAGTAACCTCAGGGCCGTTAATCCATTGTGAGGTGTGACCTGTGGGTCAAATAGTCCATGTCCTTGGGACAAAGATTGTTAATCCTTGTGGGAGAAAAGAGTCAGTACAGTTCAACAGTTGCAGAGGTTCAGCGTCTGAGCAGTTATAACAGGGAGGTTATTGGTCACAGAGAGGTATCATCTGAGCAGATGGTTTCTACACACTAGCTATACATAAACATCACAGAATAACAAATACTGTCAGTCAAATACACACTCTGCCTAGTATTCATCACTGATAAAATTTCTAGGACTAATGGCCCTATGCCCGGAGGGGGCTGGCATTTGTCAGAGGAACAGCTGCAGGCTGTTGCACAAAGCGCTGTGGAACGAACAAGAGAGTATCTAGCTTAGCCTGCAGTTTGCCAATGTATTTGTACATAATGTGTGCTATAATTGCTGTGATGACCCAACCACTAAGGAGGAGCCCTAGGACGATCCAATTAGTAGGGTGTTCTTGGTAGGGTGTCGCCTTGGTAATGGAATAAGTGTTGGTGAGTCCAGATGGCTTGATGCTGAACTTTACCAATTTTGTACCTTCAGCCAACAGTTGCTGTCAAAGGTCAAATTGTGCCCTTTAAAAAGGCGTCCATGATCTCGATCTCCGACTCGTGTCTGTCGGGATTGAGATGATGGAGGACGATGGCACCAAAATGCACAGTGGCTTCCTGCGGGACACATTGTCTGGTTGAGTAAGGTCACTTTAGTGGCTGTGTCATGGCGGTCATATGTCATTAAGGCTTCGTTAGCTGGTGTGCTAACAATCCATTGACTCCCTACTCACTCCACTTTGGTTCCCATGTCCTCGTCTTTAACTGAAAGTCTGCCTTGGCACCTTTGTTCAGGGGATTCGGTTCTCAGGCCGCAGAGGTAATTCACAAGTCACATCTCGCGTGAACGGATTGCTGGGACAAACCCAGTGGATGTCTTTGGTTTTGGTGCAGAGATTAAGGTTGGGGATAAGGCAGAGTGAGGGGTTGTTGATGTGGTATGCTAGTGTTGGTGGTGTCTTGAGGTGGACATGTTGTCTTGCCAAAATCCAACGTTCAGTACAGATTTCAGCCTATATGCTCTATCACTGGGAGGTTGAGGAGGATTCCTAGCTCTAGACTCTTTGGGTTAACGTGAATGGGTATTGCGCTGCCAAGACTATATGCCAGATGGGCCTGTAACACCTGTTCTCTGGTGGTTGTGGCTGATCTGAGGGTTTGCTCTACCAGACTCAGGGGGACCAGGTAGGTTGGTATTTGTCCAGCGCTCAGGCTGGTGACAGAGGAGCTCACTTCCCTGACTAGGTCTTGCATCAGATCCCTGACCACTCGTATGTACATGATGTCGTTTCTGACTACCTCTGACAGTGTTTCTAAGGCATGCACCGTGTGTTACGTACTGAGTAAACAGTGTGAATAGATTTTGCAAAACAGTCATGTTTGTCACACATATTGAGGGTAATGCTCATAATTTTTAAATTAAGAAACAGTACAGCTGTTCAGTTTTCTGCAGTGAGTTGTGTGAACAACCTGCTGCTGTGACACAGGTGAACTCACACTACAGGAAGTAAACTGTTGTCCGACTTGACTGCAGTCATTTGATACTCTGCCCCTGAAGTCACCAGCAGCTTCAATTGTTCTATGGATTACACAAGATATTTCATAGTTCTTCACCTCAGTCATTTCTACAGCTTTCCTTGCCTGTCCCTGGATAATTAGATGATCATCAGTTAGTTCCAGTTGAGTGTGACACCCACTCTGTGGGCTAGGAAGGCCTATATCATTTTTATTAGCTATTGTTAACTAAAAACACTAGGCAGAATGAGCCTCTTCTACCCGAGTGTGACAAATTGAGGACTTGAAAGGACAAGGGAACAAACGTTATAAGACAATAGAGTTTAGTGTACAAATATGGACGCTAAATAAAGGCTACCCCCTAACCTGCCAACTGGACCTGCGCAAGGCTGAGACACATGGAAACTAAATACTAAATTAATAGGCAGGGTACCTAACTGCGAGGAGACTATCAGCATGCAATAGGACACTACAGATACTCGAGTATTTCCATTTTTTGCTGAGATATAAATCAATATTTCAGCCCTCAGATTTAACTGGTGACTCCCCTGCTACACATATATATGTATGTATCCCATTCAGGTTAAAGGGAAAGTGGTCTCAGACTTTTAGACCCCGCTGTATGTTTATTTGAATAGTTAGTCCCTGTCCCAAAGGGACAGTCAAGTCAATTTGTATTTGTATAGCGCCAATTCACAACATAAATTATATCAAGGAACTTTCCAAATAGAGCAGGTCTAGACCTTCTCTTTATAATACTAACAATTAATATAATACAACAATTCCACAGATGTGGAAGGTGAAGTTTAAAGTGGTTCCAGTGGTAATAGGAGCATCAGGGGCTGTGACCCCCAAACAGGGAAAGTGGCTCCAGCTGATTCTAAATATAACATCGGAGGTCTCCAATTAGAGGACTGCAGTCCGACAAACAACAAAAAATACTGCACAGAACCCTCAAACTCCCAGGCTTCTGGTCGAGGACCCAAGCTTGAGTAAGCACCCCCACCTCCCATCTCCCACCTCCCACCCCGTGAGGTTGAAAGGGAAATCCACAATACTGCTCAAAAATGTTGTTACATAAATTGACATAATTGAATATCTCAGTGTTTCTGAAATTAAGTACAAAACAAATAAATAGTTAAAGATTTTAAAAACTAGAAAGATTCATGGGAATGTAACATTGTTGTGCCCCAACAAAAGCTAGGGCATGTCTGCATTAATTTTCAAGGCTTCATTTACTTCCTTTGAGGCAGGAAAACTGTAATTTCACCAGTTTTTTCATCTTTAAAAAAGAGCTGTTTACTATTACAATTACATGTGTTGGGACACAAGGTGGTGAAAACCTCATGCTCTTTGTTCTATAGACAATATAACTCACTTCCCCACAGTTCTTCACTTTTCACACTTGGGGTCAACCCTCCCCCAGGGGCCTCACTGACCAGTCAGTGTGTGACATGTGACCCCCCAGGGTGCCACCATATTTTTTATATATGTCTGCACATTGAGCCAGGAGAAAACACAATTTCATCCTGCTGTGCACTCCTGTTGTACGGTCTGAATGACAATAAAGTTCCCTTTGACCTTGGTGGTCGAGGGACATTTTTCTTTCTTTTTTTTTTTTTCACTTTTGATACTTTCTTACATAAGTAGGATTTTAAATGTAAGTTTTACATTGTTGGTTGGTAGTTTATTTTATTATTACCAATTACAATAAATAATTTTTCAACCACCAGAGACCAACAACATTACAATAATGCAATGCAAAATTGGCACAGGCCAGCAACAACACAGTCTAATCCGAGCAAAGTTATGAATGAGGTCAGAAAATATCTGCTTACAGAAAGCACAGTTTTACTCAGTTCTACAGGCACATTATGAGTAAAATATAACAAGTAAAGAGGATGTGGTGCAGAATGTTCTTTTTATCTTTACTCTGGTGACCTGTTCAGACAGTGTGCCAACGTGAGGCTTAAATCAAAAATGTGCAGCAGGTTAGAGCAACAGAGTGTTTGCACTTCTTTCTTTATTGCATATTTATTTCAGGGAGGATCACACAAATAGAGAGTCTTAAACAGATGCTGATTATTATAACAGTCAACTTAAGTCTAAAGTGTTGCTGTTTTTCCTAAGACCTGGTTAAAACAGAAATGTGATTTCTGTCCCACATAGTCCAAACAGTACATAGTACATCAAACTCTCCAAATGCAGGACTGGGGTTTAGTATTCTGGCCTAGACTTGATCTCTGGTCTTCAGCTTCAAGTCCTCCCCTCACAGAATTCCTTTGACCTCCATGTGGATGATGCTTCACCATCAAAAGATAAATTCCTTTTCCAACTGTTGTAGACAGCTAAGATTTTAAGAGCTCCCCTGTCAACCACCAGAAGTATTATTCCCTCTCTTCGTCTTCCTTCTGAATATTATCAACCCTACTTTGTTCCACTGGCCACAACCCCACACCTGTGACCTAGCTGCCACCCCTTACCTGGAACAGGAAGCTTCACTTGGCCTACAAAGTAAAAGTATAGGTGAGAGGGACTCCTCCGATGTACTTGTGGCTGTGTCACATTGTGATTTATCATTACTCATTTTGAAAAAGTCAGTTCTGAGCAGAAGAAAAAAAAAAGAGTACAGGTGGGATTTATACAGCCTAGAGGTTGTAGTGAATGGAAAAATTAATCAACCTTCACTCGACAGAAATGTTAATATCACAGTGAGTGAACAAGAGAGAGTTGTGTCACAGCTGTCAGGGTTTGAGGGGTTTGGCTGGACCCAAATGCAGCCAACACATGGGAGACAGTGCAAAAAGGTTTATTAACTTAAAGCTTACACACAACACTGGTGAAACACAGGAACTTAAAACAGGAGACAGGAACAGGCAACATGAACAGACCGAGGACAAAGCAGACATGAACAGACTGAGAACAACCACGCGTAAACAGCTTTGCGACCAACCAGACATGAACAGGCATGTGAACCGACGAGGACAAACCCAGAAATCAACAGAGAGACAAACCGACCCAGACAATGGGTAGCATAAGACTATATAGACAAAGGAGGCAAGGGTGATTGCACACAGGTGAAACACATTCGGGCGGGGCAGACAATCACCACACAGAAACAGGACCAAGAACAAAGCAAAAACACTGACATACAAGGAAACCAATTACAAAATAAAACAGGAAGTGTGAAAAGTCCAAACAAAACTAACAAAAGGTGTCTGCCATAGCAAACCATGACAAGTTGCTCTGTATACTCAGGTGGCCCTGCTACCCCTCCATTACTCCACCATTTTCTTATTAAATCAAACAAACTTGAGTAAAAGGTGGTTCTCCTGTAGAGGAACATGGGTTTAGAATGTACAGAATCTACAGCTGCAGAACCATTTCCATATCTAACTTCAACAAGATAGGCCCAGCTATGTGAAATTTGAAATTCTTCACTGATATCTCCTTTCACTGCATCTGCAGCTGTTTACGGTGGAAATCATTTGACACCACTTGTGTCAAACTGGTGGCCTCACACCATTTTCTTTTTTTTGTGAGGCTAAAGGTTGAGTTTAGTTTGGCGGGTGGAGGACTGCTCAAACCTAACAGTCATATGAGCAGGTGCTGCTGTCTCTTCAGCTCAGGTACCAGCAATGAGCCATTACCTTTGAACTTCACTTGTTAAAATGCCAGATGGATGGCAATTAGTATGAGCAAAAGGTCCGGGTGGAGGCTGTGGTTGTCCGGCTCGGCGTGAGCTTAATCACAGATGCCTCACTAATTATCACTAATTCATTCTGCTGTGCTGTCTTCTTTAGTCATGATAGTGGCTTGGCTCTGGGGAAGGCAGTCTACATCTGGTCTAGACTGAAATATCTATCTCCAACCATTGCATGGACTGATTTAACAAAGTTTCATAGTCTCCAGAAGGCCAGTCCCGCTGACAGTTGTGATCTTTTGACTCACCATGAGGAACCACATTTTGTAAAGACAATCATGGTTCCCTGAGGATGAACCCTATTTATAACCCAAATTTCCAGTGTATTTATGATACACATATAACATGTTTATGCGCAAACAATGAGGTCTCAACATTTATAAAAAACACATGTTAATCCCATTTTTATACAGGTGAAGATATGAGGTGAAGGTTAGGCAAGTAGTAGTTATGTATAAAGTTAGAGTAAGTCTCCAAGAAATGAATGTAAGTCAATGTAATGTCCTTGTTGCTGAAGTCAAGGAGACATGAGTCTTTGTGTGTGTGTGTATGTGTGTGTGTGCTGAAGGATGGGTGCGCTTTACGCACTCATGTAATGATATAGTAATGACTACTGAGTACTCAAGGGTCAGAACAACAACATAGTGACAGCCATCGCAGCTGGTCACATCACATGATCAGAGCTGATGGAGTGTGCTTGGATCCACCTGAGAGCTAAACTGCAAAGATTAGACTGAACTAGAGTCCAAAGTTAGAAGAGCAGAAATGTGAAACTGCAGACTCACCCAGACACCATCATCTTGTCTGTACCGTTTCCAGGCCTGGCCTGTGTCACTGTGGAGCAGTAAGTATCTGCTGACCCAGTCTGAGCTGTTGTAGCGCCCCTGCGTGGCCACTGCTGTCACCTCCTTCTGTTCCCTTAGGTCCACCTGGAGCCAGGGTTTCTTGTCTGTTACCATGGGAGACCAGCCCCCTGCTCCTGGGAGGGGGAAAAAAAAAAAAAACTAGAGAAGAGCCTGAAAAAACAAATTAAATTGATTTTCTACACTGGCTTTCTGTCCCCTCTGCCGCTGGGTTTAGTTTGCAAAAATCACTGCTGTACAGATGTGTGTAGAGGTGAAGCTAAGCGAGGTTAACATAGTGGAGCCCTTACTGCCTGCGTCGTGTATACATGGCACACGTGTGTGTGTCACCGGCTGCGTAGCTGCTGCTGCTGATCTCTCTCTACATAGAGTTCGCAGGTTACTGGAATGTTTGATTTCTCTTCAATTTATGATTTATTTTTTGACAGTAAACATCACTAAATCTCACTGTCTCCACATAACACAAAAATGGTTAATATTTTTATACTCTAATATATATATATGATATTTTTTTTATTTGGTTTATATTTTTTCATCTCTGTATAATGTTAGATTCAGCCTATACATAGAAACTATAATAGAAGGTGTTAGTTTTGTGTTGCTGGTATGATGACAATATATCATATCAATATTTTTGCTGGGAGCTGCACGTCACATGTAAAAAATAAACAAGACGCCAAATCTCGAGATCACGCGACGCAACAGCAAGGCTTGAGAGGCAGGCAGTGTGTCTGCTCTAACCTGTTAACGTGCATTGTAATGAAAACCAAAACATTGGAATGTGAAATGCTATTACATGTTGGGACAAGCAGCCTGGTTTATGAATGAAGTCCTACCTCATTCCTGTCTGTATTTATAGAAATCACATTGTCTTAATGTCATAGTTCTGCTCCTTTGTTCACCTGAGCTCCCAGTACTTTTCCACTCACCCCTCCTCTGCTGCATTCGACCTGTCAGCCAGGGCCATCTCATCAGCCAACTCATCTCACCAGTATATCACCCCCTCCAGTTCACTCACTCTTTGCCAGATTGTTCTTCGCCTTCTCTGCAATACTTTCCAGCATTCTTCTCCAGACTGTATTTCCTGTCGTCGACAGTTTGTCTCTGACCTGCCGGCTCCGTCCTGGTAAACCCAACTGCAATCTTTCCCTGACTACACTCCCCTCCAAAAGTATTGGAACAGTGAGGCCAATTCCTTTACTTTTGCTGTAGACTGAAAACATTTGGGTTTGACATCAAAAGATGAATATCAGACAAGAGATCAACATTTCAGCTTTTATTTAAAGGTATTTACATCTGGATCGGATACACAACTTAGAAGAAAGCATTATTTTTAACAGAACACCAAATTTTTAGGTGAGCAAAGTATTGGAACAGATAGACTTAAAATAGATTTAAGTGAATAACACTTAATATTTAGTTACAAATCCTTTGCTTGCAATAACTGCATCAAGCTTGTGACCCACTGACGTCCCCAAACTTTTGCATTCTTCTTTTGTGATGCTTTTCCAGACTTTCACCGCAGCCTCTTTCAGATGTTGTTTGTTTTGGGGGGTTACTCCCTTCAGTCTCCTCTTTAGCAGGTAAAATGCTCTATAGGGTTTAAGTCTGGAGATTGACTTGGCCAGTCTAAAACCTTCCACTTCTTGCCCCTGATGAACTCCTTTGTTGTTTTTGCAGTGTGTTTTGGGTCATTATCTTGCTGCATGATGAAGGATCTCCCAATCAGTTTGGTTGCATCTTTCTTTAAATTGGCAGACAAAATGTTTCTGTAGACTTCTGAGCTAATGTTGCTGTTGCCATCATGTGTTACATCATCAATGAAGATTAATGAGCCCATCCCAGAAGAAGCCATGCAAGCCCAAGCCATGACATCACCTCCACCGTGTTTCACAGATGAGCTTGTATGTTTGGGATCATGAGCAGATCATTTCTTTCTCCAAACTTTAGCCTTTCCATCACTTTGGTAAAGGTTCATCTTTGTGTCATCAGTCCATAAAACTTTGTCCCAGAATTTTTGAGGCTCGTCTCTGTACTTTTTAGCAAATTCCAGCCTGGCCTTCCTATTCTTCTTGCTAATGAGTGGTTTGCATCTTCTGGTGTAGCCTCCGTACTTTTGTTCAAGAAGTCTTCTGCAAACAGTAGATTCTCATACCTTCACTCCTGCCCTCTGGAGGTTGTTGCTGATGTCACTAACAGTTGTTTTAGGGTCTTTCTTTACAGCTGTCACAATGTTTCTGTCGTCAACTGCTGCCGTTTTCCTTGGTCTACTCGTTCAACGTGTGTTACTTAGTACACCAGTGGTTTCTTTCTTCTTCCGGATATTCCAAATGGTTGTACTGGCTATGGCCAATGTTTTTGCAATGGCTCTGATTGATTTTCCATCTTCTCTCAGCTTCACCCATAGACAGCTCTCTAGTTTTCATGTTGGTTACACCTATAACTATAAATTCAGTCTGCACAGGCAAAACCCAAATCTGAAACTGAGCGTAGACATTCAACGCTATTTATTGTTTGAATAATCAATGTAATAGGACACACCTGGGCAACAAAACACACCTGTCAGTCACATGTTCCAATACTTTTGCTCACATGAAAAATGGGTGTGTTCCAACAAAAGGTGCTATCTTCTAAGTTGTGTATCGGATCCAGATGTAAATACCTGGAAATAAAAGCTGAAATGTTGATCTCTTGTCTCATATTCATCTATTGATGTCAAACCCAAATGTTTTCAGTCTACAGCAAAAGTAAAGGAATTGGCCTCACTGTTCCAATACTTTTGGAGGGGAGTGTATGTCTCTAGCCTTCCCCCGAACAGTACTGTTGCCTTGAACTGAACTTTACTTTCTGACCTGCTCTGCGGTGTGTTTACTACATTTGGCAATAAAGCCCTTTGAATTCTGAGCCAGTTTGTCTGTGTGCTGCAATTGGTTCCTACTGCTACCCGTTCCACTTTACATCTACGATGAGGTTTTTGTAGCACACCTTTAGTATATGAGCTGGACATAGACCTAAAATGGCACAAATGACCACATTTAACATTGTTTTTGACATCTAGGTGACAGGTCTGTCATGCCCTCTGCCTCCTAGTCCTCTCCCTCTCTCTGTGCAGGTTGCTAACTGCTGATGCCGGTCGGCTGTGCTGGAGTGCCCAGGTGTCGCTGATTGCTGTCTGCTGCCTCAGCCTACTTAAGGTCCCTGCGTCAGCCAGTCAGCGCTGGATTGTAGACTCAGCTACAGAGTTAGTTCCTTCTCCAGTTCCTGGAAAATGTATCCTAGTTGTTTCCATTTAGTCTGCCGTAAGACCCATTCTAACCTGTTTCTCTTCTGCCCAGGATCACCTGTACTCCCCTGCCCGGCTCAGCTCACCTGCCTGCCACACTCCTCCAGCCATCATCCGCCTCATCATCTGTCCCTTCATCTGCCCCGCTCCTTCCCTTGCAATAAAACTCCTTGTAACCGCCATCTGCCTCCTGTCTCTGCCTATTGGGTCCACCTACCTGGCCCGTAACAAGGTCAAGGGTTCTGAAGGCTGTATGTTATGAAGAAAGATTTTACAACTCAGAAAAAGCGCCATTTTTTTCAGGAAAACCCAAAACAAACCAGTCAGAGTCATTCCCAATGTATTCCACTGTACAGATGACACAACAGAAAATGGCTGACATACAGCCAAGTAACTCACTCCTTGCTCTGCTCAGTATGGTGTGCATTCACAAAACCTTCAGTCACTGACAGTGTATTTGTCAAAAAGGAGGCATGAAGGCCTGGAAAATGCCCATTACAAAGTACAGGAACAAGTGAGAAGCAAGACCCAGAAAGAAAGGTCAGTTCAACAACATCAATCAATGTCAGTTCAACTGTCACAGTTTAAGGTAGGGCTGGACCCAATTGCAGCCAACACAAGGGAGTGAGTGCAAAAAAATTTAAATCAACAAAAAGTGACTTACTTACAGAACTAAAAATCCAACATGGAGGGTAACACAGGGGGCAAGAACAGAAGCAGAGGCACGAGGAACACAGGGGATTTCAACAGGAACCAGAACCAAAAGGACTTAAACAGCAAGTTGAAGCACAAAGTAACACTGGGGAGTTAAATAGAAGTAGAAGCACAGGGGACTCGAACAGGTAACACAAGGAACTTCAACAGGTAACACTGGGGACTTAACAGATGAACTGACCCAGACAAAGGGGAGCACAGAGACTAAATAGGCACCAGGGAGGCAAGGGTGATTTAACAGAGGTGCAATACATTTGGGTGGGGCAGACGATCAACAAGGAGGGAAACAGGATGAAGATGGCAACCATGATATCAATGAGACCAGGTCAGACAGAGGAGGCAGGTCAGGGAATGTGTAACTGATGTATATATTTGTGAATGTGGGCTTCACTACAGAATACACTTAATCTCATGCTAACTGATACCACAGGAGTTGTTGTAGCAAGTGAATACTTTCTTATCACTAAATGACATGCAGTGTTTGTACAAGATTCCTACAAACACATGAAGCTTTGGGAGGAAACCAGTGACGACTGGAGGCACAGACGCCTTGATGTAGTTGGTGAAATCCACTGGTGCGGCAAAGACTATGCCTTAAGGAGAGTATTTGGAAGCTGTGCAAAGTCTTAAACCCTGCCATCTGAAGCAAGGTCCAAGACAGATAAGCTCAGGAAGTGTGCCCGGATGAGTGTGTAAAGAGAGCAGCAGATTGCTTTGTTGAGTAGGCCAATGGCATGAGGTTTTATGAGGTACAGCAGGACTGTGATGCTGAAGCTCAGAGTGCTCTCACAGAGAGCAAAATAAAAAAGATAAAGGAATGTGTGTGGGCAGAACATGAGACCATTGCTAATTCAGCCATGATTACAAAATCACGATCCACAATGGGGTTGTTGAAGTGAGAGAGGCAGGGATGATTTTAATACAAATGAACACAGAGGATTTAACATCCAAAGACCAGTATGCAATAATTCTGCGATGTCATTCAGGTCCTTATTGCAAGAACCACCATTATGCAACAAATGAAGTGTGTGATGGAAGTCGATGCATCCGACACTGGGTTAGGAGCAGTTCTTTTTCATGTTGGTTCTGATCAGAAGTTGTACCCACGTGTTTTCTTCTCTCATCATCTCTTCTCAGTAGATTTTGATGTTAGTAACTGGGAATTGATGGCAGTCAAACTTATATTGGAGGAATAGTGGGAGCTGTTGGCAGGCGAATAGCCATCATTTGTGGTTTGGACTGACCACAAGTCAGCCAGACGCCTTAACTCCAGACAAGCTCGCTGGGCCCTGTTTCTCAGATGTATCAATTTCAGCCTCACCTATTGTCCTGGGTCAAGAAACATCAAGCCCCCAGCATTATACCAAGGGACCCAACCTCCCATGACACAATTCTCCCCCCAGAGTGCATGGTGGCCGCAGATTGAGTCAGTTGTCAGGGAAGCTCAATAAAATCAACCTGATCCGGGACACGGTCCACCCAACAGCCTTTTTGTCCCTGATACTGTCTGCTCACAGTTGCTGCAGTGGGGTCGCACAGCCCAGTTTGCCTACTACCCAGGTATCAACCGCACCATGACACTGCATAAGAGGCACTTCTGGTGGCCCACCATGGACACAGATACTATGGACTAGGTTGCAGCCTGTACGGTTTGTGCACAAGGAAAGGCCTCACATCAACCCCCAGCCAGTCTGCTTCCACCTCTCCCAGTTACTGGGCAGCCCTGGTGTCAAATTGCCCTGGATTTTGTCACTGGTCTGCCACCATCCTGAGGTAAAAGTCATTCTGACCATAGTTGACCGTTTTTCTAAAGCCATACATCTGGTAGCGCTTCCTAAACTCCCTAATAAACAGATGACCTGGTTGTTCAAAATGGTGTTCGTTTCCATGGCCTACCTGTAGATAATTTTTCAATCAGAGGGCCCCAGTTTATATCTCAGGATTAGAGAGAGGTCTGCCAAGTTTTCACCCTCAAACCAATGGACAGACCAAGAGGGCTAACTCCAATCGTTCCCCATGGAACACCTACCTGGCTTTGGTGGAATATTCTCCTATGACCAGCTCAGCCACAGGAGCGTCCCCACTTGAAATCTCTTTTGGTTACCAACCTCCGCTGTTTCAATCCCAGGAATCAGAGCGATCAGTCCCTTCTGTCCGGCATCATCTTTGCCACTGTCAAAAGGTCTGGAAGGACACACGCTCAGCTCTCCTCCAGTCCATGGAACTTACCAAATGAGACACTAACAAGAAACCCCAGCTCCTAAATATGCACCAGGTCAGTCAGTTTGTTTAACCTACAGAAACATTCCTGTAAAAACTGATTCTAAGAAACTGTCTCCCTGTTATATTGGCCCTTTTGTAATTGAGAAAACCATCAACCCATCTGCTGTAAAGTTTATACTGCCCAATACCATGAGGATTCATCCCACTTTTCATGTCTCCCAGTTAAAACCTGTGCATTCCAGTCCTTTGTGTCCCCACTTGACCCACTCCACTCCCCCAGCTCAACAAAAACCCCGCCTTTTCTGTCCACTAGCTTACTGATGTCTGCCGCAGGGCTATGGCCTCCAGGATTTGGTAGATTGGGAGGGTTACAGTCCCAAAGAGTGGTTGTTGGAGCAATTAAGAGTTTTAAGTTAAACAAGTAAATTCCTTAGATCTGTGTATACAGCATTTTAGGTTTGTGATTGGTGATTGTGTTTGTAATTGCCTGGTGCTAACCTGTGTAGGTATTGATTGTCAGATATGAGCCTGCTGCGTCTACAGCTCAGGCAGCCCATAAGTAGGGTTTGGTGTTTGTGAAAGGTGAAGTTAGAGACAGATGAGGTACAGTTCTCTTTCATAATATTCGCTAGATGTCTCACTAGGGATGCACGCCCTTGCTGCAGCCCTCCGAAGCACTTATCTCCTTACACCAATCCTGATTGGCTGGTGAACGTGTTCGCCCATGTCAGATAGTCCCACCTGCCATAAGTACCCCCTGCGGACGTCACCACTTCATTCAAACACCTCTTCTCACTTGGAGTATATCTTTCGTCCTGAGCTGGCTAGCTTAACTGTCCACAGACGGATCTTATTTAGCTTCCGTCGCCGGGCGCTTGTTAGCTCGGGGCATTTTTGTTGATCACCTGTCACACCAGATCGGAGTGTACTGCGTTTCCTTGCCTTCCAGCTAGGCTAACGCTCAAGCTCGACACCCCACCATGGTGTTTGCTTCCCGGGGAATTAGCACACCAGCTAACCTCCTCGTTTCCCTCCCTGCGCACCCGCTCGTGAGTGATGGAGGACAAAACTCCTCACACCAGAAGATACGGAGATTCTGGGCCCCGTCACTGCCGCTGTGGGAACAAGATTTTGAGCAGGGATCCACACCAGGTCTGCTCGTGCTGCCTAGGGCTGGAACATGCCCATCTAGCGATTGATGTCCCCGGCTTGTGTCGACACTGCTCGGTGTTTACGCTCAAGAGCCTCTGTAGACGACTAGCTCGCCAAGCTAGCCTCTCCAGGCACGACCCTTATCTCCCCTCCGACAGCCACGATGTTGTAGGTGAGGAGGAGAAGGATGAAGCCTCGGCGGCACTGGAGGCCAGTGTCAGCTGGGGCTCCCAGACCGAACTGGCCTTCTTTTTCATCACCCCGGCCCGGGCTGCGCAGCCTGCGGCCCCCGCCGTCTCTCAGGAGGAAAGTGGGAGAAGCACACCGCCCTCTCCTCTTCCCAGCTCGACGTGTGCAAATGCGCTGCTGCCCGGCTGGGCATCCCCGGGCCTGTCATCATAACGGAGACCACCAGATCCCACTATGAGGGGAAGAAATTACCCCTGGCCAGGAGTGCGGCAAAACAACTCCTCCCTGATATTTGATTGTTTCTTGTATAAGACAAGTAACAACAAAAGGACTGATTAACACTAAGGGTGAATCCTGGCAATAGTTTAATCCCAAACTTCTATCCCATAGAATGTTTGATATGTGACATTTTAAGACAATGTCCTTCATGTGACCATACTGTCAGCATCCTTCACACGAGGTAACACACAGTACATGACATCCAGAATGTCCATATTATTATTACTATTATTATTATTATTACAGTCAAAGAACTGCTGTGTAATCCACATTTATAAACTATTAGCTTTGGGAAATGTTTATGTTGTTGTTTGACCAATTAACCACTTGTATCATGATTAATTCCAGGTTTGAAGGATGTAATATGAAATCCACACTCCTATTACTCCTCTCTGCCATTATTAGTGCAAGTAGTTTTTTATGTTATTTCACTTAATGTTTTGTGGTCATGGTGGAAGAAGGATGTGTGAATTTATAAGTAAACTCTAGATTTAAATTATTCCAGTTCCAAGTTGAGTGGAAAATTACCCTCTTTTCCAAGTGGCAACACAGGGGAAGATGGGTGACGCCATGAAACATGCGCCAGCCCCATGGCATAAAACAGTTGTGATCAATTCACACGTTGGTCAGAAGCCCCGAAAACCAGCTCAGATGCCAGTTCAGAGTTCAGTCCAGAAGAAGAAGAAAATCAGAGAAACCCAGATGACAAGAAGATGCGAGAAGCGAGAAACGATGCAGAAACTAGAAGCTGAGAACTTTGCTCAAAGCTCAGAGTCCCGGCTCAAAGCCCGGCTCTGTAGCCATGTAAACTCTTAGCTGTAAGCTGCTAGCCACAAACTCATGGCTCTTAGTCATTTTTGCACTTTTCGTGTCCTTTATTTTTCTTTGCCACAAGCTCCAAGTAACATGATTTTTGTCTACATGCGCGATCTTTTATTTTTATAAGCCAAGTCAAGACCAACTGAACCAAAGCAACAGAAGTGCCTCAGAGTAATTTTGTAACTTTTAATCATCATCAAGTTTTCCTTTTTGAAGATTTTGACAACTTTAGAGTCATCTGGTCAACGCCAGTCTTCTCTAAAGTTATCCAACCAAAATGAAGAGCATTAGAGTTTATTTAACATCAACCCGCAAGAGACACCAGCAGATAACATCTGCACGACCGCCTGCAGAGAAGCCGAGCAGAAATCAAGAGTGCCCGAGACAAAGTCTCCTGGCAAACTCCACCAGAGATGAACCGCTGATACACCGGCAGAATCCATCATCGTGACAACGGGACACGGCCTCAAGGAGAATCCATCTAAATCCCGCGTCTCCAGGGTTACCACGGCAACCACAGCCACCTGGTTCCAGCCGAGGGTCTTCAGCTACAGCGCAACTCACAGTAGGCCGGTCTTAACACTCTGCTCATGACTGGGTCGATGTCGAAATATAGTAATATTTAATCATCAAGCCTAATTCGTCGATGTAGTATCATTAGCTGTATAGCCATAGTGTATAGCCATAACATATTCCCTCCCACCATTGCCATCTCATCACACTGCTCATTTCATTATTATTTTCATCTTTATGATTATTACACCTTGCATTTACTCTGTAGATAGTAGTTTAGTTAAATAAACTCCTTTATTTACACTCAGTTGTTGTCCTGTTGTATTCTTTTGACGTAGAGACTGGAGATCCATTGAATCGAGAAGTCATAGCTTCCGATATGAGATTGATAAATTA